>CAOJBK013730116.1:0-12219 GCA_948294925.1 Codiaeum variegatum
ACCTCAAATCTAAGGATTATATGCGCAATCATAATTTAGATGATGTGATATTGACTAGTAGGTAATGACCCATGTATCCATCATCCAACGTCACTGTTCAGCGTGTTCATCTCATGAGTGCTCACATGTTATCACAACATCACATGTCTGTAGCATGAGACTCACTACCTCTATACCAATAAGTATCTCATACTTATCATGGATGACAATAGAGGTGATGGTCTTCCTGATTAATCGTGTCCCTACCAATAATCCTATAACTATGAACAACCTTTAAAGCGTCTGTTAAAATGGGCAATCTTTCACTCATATTCTCAAACTCTTTGAGAATAGATTCCCTATAGAATACTTAAAGGACATATATAGGTTTGATACTAGGAATGTATCCACTCAAATAACATATATACTAAAGCCAGTTACGTTTTTATTTACATTCACATGCTGAGTGTAAGCTTTAGGGCATACACTGCTAATAGTGACAACACGTGAGCATACTCATGTTATAAGTAAGTTGAACAGTGACGTCAAATGATGGATACATCAGTCGTTACCAACTAGTCAATATCACATCATCAAGAACATGATTTTACATATAATCCTTAGACTTGAGTTGACACGTTATCTAGCATATTGGTGGCTATAGTTTGTTATTGCTTGCATACTGATGCTAGTAATATATTGGTATATGTCATGTGGTAGCCATAATCAATGGTATATTAGGATAAGTGTTTAACCAAGGAAGGATTCATTAACTTGGGTAACCAAGGAAGGAATCCTATGACTTTTAGTTATTCTTAATATGCAAATCCCTGGCCAGGGTGGATAAGGTTCACTAGAAAGAGTTTTTAGTAGGAACTGGTTTATCAAGAACTCACACCAAATAGAGGTCATAAGATCTAACACATAGGGTTTAACTATTCCATGACCCTAGATAAAATTGGGAATCCATAATGAAGGGATTCGAGTACATGGTAATTATGATTGAGAGGTCCATACAATGTCAAAGATGTGATTACTGACATTCATTTTCTAATTAGGTAGTCATGACATGTTATGCTAGACATCACCCATGACTTATGGGACAAAGTGTATAATTAGGTTAACACACTTGGTGGGAATAAAAGAGTTAATTAGGTTAACACACTTGGTGGGAAGAAAATAGTTTTCTTTATCCCATTGCTAATTAGAACATAAACCTAGTAAGTCATATACTATATTGTAATTGCCATTAGTTTGTATGAATCATATTAATGAGTAATTAAAGAGTTTAATTAATTTTCAAAGATGATTAAATTAAGCATGTTATTAAATTTACAAAGATGCTAGCATGTCTTGATGTTTAATTCATAAAAAGGAAATTTTCAATTATGTCTTAGTTTGTATGAGATACAAATTGGTATAACTAATTGAAATGGTTTTGGACAAACAAATAAAATAATTAAGCTTAACATAATATGTTAGCTTAATCCATATTAGATGTGGTTAATTAAGGTTTATAGATGAGTTTTACTAATTATATGCTTAATCTAATTAAGTAATTAATAGTCAAGTTTCAATTAGAATAAGCAACCGTTCTTTCTATCATGTTTCATTAATTTAAGGAAAAGTTATTGGAGAAGTATGAAGTATAAAAGGAAGGTTATCATCTTTTTACCTAAGCTCACTCTACACATTTTGAAGAAAGATGAACAACTATTCATCTTCTTCAATCTTGAGCTAAAAAGAGAAACTCTCTAAAAGTTAGAGAGAGAAAGCTTCAAATTCACATCAAATTGAGAGAGAAAGTTTCTTTTGAATAAGAGTTCTTTAAATACAAACTCTTATTCAATTAACCTTTGAGAAGGGAGTGTGGAGAAGCATTTAAGTCCAAAGCCAATCGTATAGTCTCAAGTTCTCAAGTAAAGGAGCAAGGATCAAACATTTGGGTAGCCAAAGAGAGAAGATTTAAGCTTCTTGAAGAGAATTAGAGAACAAGCTTTTGGAAAATGCTAGGTATGTTTCAAGATAGAGGTTTTCACTTAAGAAGCTTAATGAAGGAGGGCGAGAGGTATTCTTACTTCAAACCTTTCTTTGTTCAACTTGTGTTTTGTACATAATTGGTGAAATATCCTTGGTTGAAGTTATGGGTCAAAACCTAGGTTTAGACATTTATCAAAGAGTTTGATAAATGACTAAACCCTCTATGTTAAAAAAGTTTTGACTTAAAATTGATTTTCAAAGAGTTTGAAAATTTTAAATGATTTTGTTAAAAGAGTTTTGACAAAATGTTTTATACTCAAACCCTAGGTTATGGTAATGTTTCAAAGAGTTTGAATAATTACCTAACCTAACTATTGTTAAAAGATTTTTAACAAGGTTATATTTTTTGAAAAAGTTTTGAAAATCAAAATCTGAATCCTTTCCCAGATTCGGGCACCTCCACCTTTTTCTATCGCTTTTGTTATGCGGCTCGTATCTCATCCTTCACTAAGGAGTAAGCAACGATGAGGAATAACCAAAAGCTTTAACATCGGTTAAGGAGTGTAAGCCCAATGTGCCATATCTGACACGATTGTAAAAGGACCACTTGGATGCTTAATTTGGTAAGTTCCTTTAACTTTTCAAACAACTCCACATTAATATTCTTTTTACCGAAGTGTTTGCACAAATGCATAAATATTCCAAGTTCTTTAAGGAAATTCTCCCTAATAAGAGAAAACTTAAATGGATGTCAGTGGTGCATTTGTTTGATAAGTCTTCGGCTCTCTTGCAAAGAAGGTTTCCCAAAAAGTTGAAAGACCTCGGCAGCTTTAACATAACTTATTTAATTTACAACCTAGAAATTGACAAGGCATTGGCAAACTTTGGTGAAAATATATGTCTCATACCTTATCAAGTTTTTAAAAAACTTACTATTAGGGAACCTAAGCTAGCACAAATGACTATTCAATTAGTAGATAAATTTGTTATATATCCCATGGGGATTATTGAGGATGTGTTAATAAAGGTGGGAGATTTCATATTCTCGGTTGATTTTATAGTGATTGACATGGATGATAACATAAACATGTTTATGATTTTAGAAGGCTAATCTTAAATACAGCCTTACAATCATCGATGTCTATAAAGGTACCCTCACCTTATGGGTGGCTGAGGAGACAGTGATTTTCAATGTTAACAAATCAATGAATCACTCTTGATTTTTTTATGATGAGGGCTCATGCAATGATCTTTATGAACATGAGGCCCTCAACTTTGTCACTAACTTTTCTTTCAAGGATTCCCTAAAAAGATATCTTATGCATGGCAAGGAGATAGAGGAAGATTTAAAAAAGCTAAAGAGGAGGTCATGCATTTGGTGAAGAGTAACTATATGGAAAGGAAAAGGTTCTATGAGTCAATTGAAATGCCCAACATTGACAAGGAAAAACCCCCCATAGACCCCCCCCCCCTCCAAAATTAAAACTCAAGGCACTCCCAGATCATTTAGAGTATTCCCTTTTGGGAGAGGGGAGAAAGCTTCCTATCAGTAAAAAGTAAGATTGATTAATCTTTTGAAGAGGTATAGAGGAGTTATTGCTTGGAAAATTGTGGACATCAAGGGATTAATCCCCCCCCCTATTACACCCATAAAATTCTTAAAGGAGATTAAATCTTAAGATAAAAGATGTAGTGAAAGCAAAATTGATCAAGCTTCTTAATATCAAAATCATATATCCTATCTCTGATAGTTTTGTTTGAGTCCAGTCCAATTGGTATTAAAGAAAGGGGGATGTCGCGCATAACAAATGAGAAAAATGAGTTGATCCCTCAAAGCACAATTTCCGAGTAGAGGGTATGCATCAAGTATAGAAGTTTGAATGATGCTACTAACAAACTCATTTCCCCTTGACCTTTATCGCACTACACCATAAATGGCTTAAGGCAACATGCCAAAAAAATGTTATACTAGGCCTTAAAATGTTGCAATAGACCTCTAATTGTACTAGGCCTTAAAGTGTTGCAATAGACCTCTAATGTAACATTTTGGTAAAACAATCGTTGGGATTTTAGCCATTGGCTTTGAGGTCAAAGACAACACTTTTCCAATTTAAGCCAACGTATAAAAAAGTGTTGCAAAAATTCAGTCTAATGCAACACTTTTGATAAGAAAATTAGAATCAACACATTTTATAGGAAAATGCAACACTTTTTTTTATCCATTTGCAATATTTTTTTTAATTATCTAATACAATAATTATTTAATTCAAATGCAATGCTTTTTTTAAAAATTTATTTGCAACATTTTTCTATTATCTAATGCAACACTTTTCAATCCAACTACAAAATTCTTTGTCATTTTTACTTAATATTTTAAATAATTAAACCAAATTAATTAAGATTTAAATATATAAATACTATATTAACTATTCAAAAGTGAGGTGATATTCAAATTACAAACTATATATATTAACTAAAATACTTCATGATTTATTTTAATATTTACTATATTCATTTTACAAATTACAAATAAAAGTTAAAATCTTTCATCTTTTCTTTTGATGCTTTCTTTAACTTTCTCAATTTGTATTAACTAAAGTCCTTGAGCTCCCTGCAAATATAAATAGCAAAAAACATAAGACATACCTTATAGTATAAAACTTAAATAAAAAAAATTCAAAAAAAAAAAACATTAAGCATATTAAGAAACTCAATTAAAAGAAATTTAATATAAAGAACCTTAACAAAGTATAACAATTAAGTGTAAAAAATTGATGCAATTATAGAAACCAGTATAAAACAAATAACAATTAAGTGCAATAAATACCTCTTTAGTATAGTTAATAATGCTCATTTATTAATTTATTTCTGTTTACATCAGTGATATAAAAAGACTATAAAGTAGATATAAAAAAAAAAAGAAAGAAAACCCAGTAAAAATTATTAAACAAACTCATAAAAAACTTTACTTTTTGCCTTTTCTATTTAAAAAAAATAAGAAATAGCTGAAAGGCACATGTTAACAAGAGAAATTCTTACCATTTATAAGTTATCTTCCATCAGAAAATAAATACAAGCCTTTTTAATTTAAAGGTTTAGATCCGTGAGAACATGAACAGCCTCAATCTTCTGTAAATCAAAAACACGCAAAACTTATTTTTCTTTTCCAAGTGGAAGAACAGTACAAGTGGGAAGCTAATTTATCAACCCAAAGAGAGTAAAAAAAAAAGCCTAAATCTCTATGAAGCTATACCTTTCAAGTATAAAGTCATCATATTATAGGCACCTGAGAGTAGCACATGAGTAACCTTTTATAAACATGTTAATGTTAGAAATATGACTTATCATTTCATAGATCTAAAAACTGCTCACTTATCAAATGACATATTTACAGTACTTTGAATATGAAATAAAATATAATCCTCAATTTTGTATCACAAAATAAAAGTAACTTACCTGAGATAGTTTTCTCAAAGGATCGAGTTTTATCGTGATGAGCTGTAAAAATATGAGCATTATGGCCATATGAGGAAAGTTCAATAGATGCATCAATAATCAATGTTTTAGCTCCACCTATAATCCATCATTGAGAGAAAAATCCCAATAGCTATTAGAAGTTTATAAAAATCTAATTTATCAGTAAAATCATAAAGTTTTTATAATTGCCTATCTTAAGTTGAGGATTGCACAGGCCAGTTACAGTTAGGGGTTACATGTAAGGATAAAATATTATTACCTTCTTCTCTTCAACAGCAGGAGTAACAGTAAAAGCAACATTAGCAGCGTCAACAATGGAGCAGCCATAATAACAGTAGCACTAGCATCTCCAAAGCCATCATTCTTTATAATATTATCTAGGTTCCTTTTCTATGCTAGTGAATAAGTGATAGAGAGAGGTGTGAGAGTCTTCGTACAATAAGATTAGGGAAGAGAGAGATAAAGAGGAAAGGGAAAAGTTTTTAGGGTTTAATTGATTTATGCCTTACTCGAAAGAGCCATGTTTATGTGTGTGTGTTTGTGCGCACATGCGTGTGTGTAATTCAAGATAGTAGGAGAAAACAACCTCATAGAAGCCATCAATAGAAATCCTGAATTCATAATAGTAGTTGTTTGCATATGACTTTAGCTCAGCCATGGCAAAAAGGCAATGTAAATAAATGGTAAAACTAAAAAAAAAAAGTTATTTTAACATGACAATCATCACCATACACTAAACTCCCACCTAATTATGCATCAAAACTCAGTAGAATGCTAGTTCATAATTAATCAGAACTGATGCATAACATATTAGTAAATTAGAGTTAGTTAACAATTTCATTTTGACAAAATAAATAGTTAACAATTTCATTTTGACAAAATAAACATAATAAAAATTGTAACTTTTATCCAAACAGTGAGTACAACTGATCTTAAATAATATGAAAAGTGTAAACTTACAAATCCACCATAAACTTAATCCAATGCAATTCCAGTTGGTAGCTCATGTAAAATACAACAAACTAGGTTATTTTCTAGAAGAAGAAAAAGTAAGTAATTTCATTAAATTTAACAAATAAGAAAAAAATATAGATTTTCTAGAAATTCATAGGAGAATAAAAATAGACTAAAATAAATAGTTCCATCATATCATCAAAAGATCCATAATTGTTGAAGCATAGTCATCTTGAAACTTAGACTGTGAACACTGAACAGTTAAAAAAAAGACTTCTTTTTTTCAAAATAGGAATCAAATTATGAACCTTCTAAATTGATGGATGAGATGTGTAAAAAAATTGTAAAATTGAAGCACCCACAAGAGACATTTCCTGCAGTTGAGGATAGTATTCTGGAAGTGCATTAGATATTGCATTTCCAACATTCACTCCTTCATCAATTGGAATAAGTTTTCCTTCAAGGTATACCTATAAGGCAATTTATAATACAATGGAAATTTCAAAAATAAAATTATAAACTTGTGAAATTCTAACAAGGACCAAAAGAAATTATTCAAAAAAAATATATATGTATTGGTTGATCCTTCCCATGACTATAAGCATGACTTAACATTGAGGTGCTAGCAGTTGCACCCATACAGAATCTGTATGCACAACATACGAAATAACGCTAGTCTATAAAAAAATCCATAAATAATTAAATACATCTTTACTAGCTTTAATATCAGTTATTTCATCTTCAACTCCTAGAATAGTAATTGAAAACTCCAATTAAGAATCCAAATAAAGGAATCTGAAAACAAACTCCATTTTTATTAGTAAATAGGATTCACTTACTATAAAAAACCATTTATGCAATTATAGATCTATGATTAAAAAAACACTTGATGATGAGGAAACAAGGAAAATAACTTAATAGATGCACTAAACCAATGACAAGAATGTCAAAAGCAAGAAGAAATTTAATAAAAAAATGTTTCTCATAGATCATTTTCAGAAAGGTTCCCTTAGAAAATTTTCCACTTTTGAAGTGAAGCACAACTGTTAGATATACTTTCATTATTCCACTTATGTAAATTTTAGTCTATGAACTAGAATTTATCAACACTCAATGCAATTACATATAAAAAAAAATTTAAAAGCGATTACCAAGCAAATGGAAAATCATCACCAATAAACTAAAAGTTTTAAAAATATGCTAGCTTTTGAACATCATTATATTTTCGCAAGTTACCAATGCTAATAGATAAACATCAAAATTAGTCAAAGATATGAATATGTTGATATAATAGTAGACAATGTTGAAATTTCATCACCTTACCCCATGTCCATATCTAGAAGCAATGTTTTATTATTCTGATCTATGAGATGTTGCTAACTATAGAGATTGAGTCATCTCATGGATACATAATTTAATCATATAATCAAAATAAAGAAGTGCATTTCTTTAAATAGAAATTATACAACAAATGTGACGACTGGATAGAGAAATTTTCATAGGCTTCCATCACAGGAAAAGTCTAGTTATCATTGTGGGTATTGAAATTAATGGTCATAATGCATAGAAAATTAGCAAATTCAACATACAGCTAACTAAAAACTAACATAACTATGCAATATTCAGCTCATATCAACAAGAAAAAAGGATAAATTAAAAAAAAATGCTTATATCAACCTAGGATGATGACACTCTGGTTCTACTTCAGTTTCATCATATTTGCATTCACTCACATTACTGATCCATTATTCAACCTGCAAATCACTAATAAACAATAAGTTGAACTTAGTTAATTTAATTGCAAAATAGAGAAGAAAAAGAAAGAATTTTTTGTAATTTACCAATTTCAAAGCCTTGTCCAATATAACAATTTAAAGAGATCCATATTTTTCTACATTTTTGTGCTCATTGCTACTAATTTCACAGCAATAAAACACCAAACATTTCATAGAGACAATTTATCAAAAAAATGGTGTGCATATTTCATAAGGTTTATACAAATTTCCAATAATTCATTGATACTAAGCTTGTATTCCAAAGGCTAATCATATTAAAAGTGAAATAATAATCATTGGACATACACATTACTAGGCATATGCATAGTTAGTCTCTGCAATCACCTAGATGGATCTAGATTATTCATTTGTAGCTAATCATAATCAATTTCAAAAATAAATTCATTTAACTAATAAATCCCCTAACTTGAAAATAATTAACTATATTTTATCATTAAACATCTTATTTTTGTTAGATTAATAAGATGATGACAAAATAACACCAAAATAAATATCAAAATGAAAAGATAAATATGAAATCTAATAAAAAAATCAATCAAAAATAGGAGCATACACGAACCTTACCCAGAGTTTAGAAAAGATAAGCAAACGAACATTAACAAAGATAAATAGGAGAAAGATCAATATTAAGGAAATAAAATTGTAAATCAGAAGCCAAAGACATCAATTCAATAAATAAAAACCCTATTATGAATCAACGCATTTTCATTCATCCGAAAGAGTTAAAAAGTGAGAAAGAGAGAAAGTTTATATTGTTATGCATATAAAGGGCAGAAGAGTGGTAAGATTTGATGGGTTTTTGCAAGTTTGCCTCACTTTAGAGAGTGAGAGATCAAAAGAAAAATGAAAAGAGAGAAGTCTCAATGCATACATTTAATTAGTGAAAGAAAATAAAAATTTTAATACTAATTATTCTGAGTATTGGATGATTGACAGTGAAGATTCGATTAGCTTTGGCAAACTGAAAGAGTGAATTTACGGGAAAAAAGAAAGGCTGAATTTTAGTTTATGGTGAATCGAGCTCTATATAGAGTATCTTACTAGATTAATTGAAAACCCTAAAAAAGGCGTAACCAAGGCATTAGAAAAGAAAATAAAAGTTGAATTGAGAGTCTTATTTCTCCTTTTTCTAAAAATTAAAAATTGCTTAATTAGATAAGAAAAGAAAAGGAAGAAAAGATTAACAAATCAAGTGTTAGTTTTTTTTATTTACAGAAATCAAGTGTTAATTTGAGCAAATAGAAGAGGGAAACATTTAACTAAAATAAAAGAAGATGGAACTGTCAAAATTTTGGGCAAGATTCTCCGATATTAAGTCATACAACATTTTTTAATGGAAATTGTACAACACTTTTCATGTAATGTTGAATTAGGTTTAATATAATACAACACTTCCAATAAAGTGATGCATTAGAATTTTATTTCAATTTTTTGATATAGTCATTGCAACACTTTTTTATATATTGTTACATTAGATTGAAATTTTTATTCCAGTAACAATTTTTCATTTCAACACTTTGAAGTTGAGTTCCCTTAGGCCATTTATGATGTAGTTTCGATCAAATGGTAGAAAGGCTTGCTGAGCATTCTTTCTATTGTTTACTAGATGGCTTGTCAAGGTACTTTCAAATCCTTATTGCTCTTGAAGACCTAGAAAAGACAACCTTCACATGTCCATATGAACCATTACTTATAGGAGGATGCCTTTCCATCTTTGTAATGCTCCTGCCACCTTTCAAAGGTCTATGACAACCATTTTTGAATTAGTTGAAGATATAATGGAAGTTTTCATGGATGATTTCTCCATGTACGATGATAGCTTTACTAATCCAGAAGGGTTTTGAAGTGTTATAAAGAGACACATCTTATTCTCAATTAGGAAAAGTGCCACTTCATGGTGGAAGAGGGTAGTGTATTTAGACACAAGATTTTGAAAGAAGGCATCATAGTAGATAGGGCCAAGGTGGAGACCATTTAGAAACTTCTCCCTCCTTCAAATGTTAAAGGTATTAGAAGCTTCCTTACGCATGCAGGTTTCTATCGAAAGTTTATCAAAGATTCTTCAAAGATAGCTCGTCCTCTCACTAGGCTCCTCGAAAAGTAGGATGAATTAAAGTTTTTCTTTTTTTTCCTTTTCTCTTTTCTTTATGTTTTATGTTCTTAGTTTTTCTCTAAAGAAAGTTTCTTTAAAGTTTTCATAGAAATTCATGCTAGGTTAAATTTCTTAAGTTTTTATTGAAATTAGTTCTATAGTTTGTGAATAGAAAGTGTTAACTTCTATATTTTGCATAATTATGTTGCTTTAGTTATTAGTTTTATTTTAGAGTTCTTGGAAAATTTTTTATTTTTCTTAAAGATAGCAGAGTAATTTGAATGTTTGAATCCTTGAATCCTTGTTTCTTTAACAATTGATAAAGATTGGGAGTGTATGTTTATTTTCCCTTCTCTTTTATTTTTCTACAAACATTGAAGGCAATGTGTGACTTAAGTGTATGTGTGTGTGGAGTGAGGAGAAGGGTGGGAGGGGGGGGGGGGGTTGTTGTGGTTAATGAATATGAATGCATAATTTGAATGATGAATAATTTTATTATGCATGCATCCCTGAAATAGAAATAGCAAACTTAAGCACACTAGATACAGGTTCCATAATGCAATTTTTCTAGGACTATAAAATTTTAACAAATTTTTTTAAACACTCACTTAGATGTTAGCTTTCACAATATTCAATTTTTACTAAACTCTTAACATAGTAGTTGATAGTAGGAATCGACCTTGGCATGGTTTTCACGACTAAGATTTAAGGTGTTTTGTCTTTGTCGAATGTCTAGTCCTTTTATTTGGTATGAATTAGGCCAGAAAAATAGAGCTATTACTTTAGGACTTGATTAATTTTCATGGGAGAGGAAACAAATAGTAATCAATGCATCAATATGAAAATTATCAAAAAGGGACTTTGAAATTTTTGATCTATTCTATTAGTTTCATGTTGCAAAAAGGAATATCTAAAATTGAAACCATGAATAATGCTATTAGCAGGCTAAACAATTTTATAACTAGTTAGGCAATCGATGGTCAATGCTAGGAAGCATTTAGTTTTGTGTAAAAACACTAGGGACAAATTTAGCTAAGTTGGATCCCTTGAAAAAAATGAAAATATCATGATTGCTTGCATAAAAAAGATAAAAAGTTCTTGGTGAAGCTCCTTGGGTCCAAAAATCTAAGATACCTTCCTTTTAGGGCTAAAAATCCTTAAAAGTGCCTTTTCTAGGTGTCTCAAGGTCTTGCTCATGGCCTATGAGGTAGCTTGTGTGAGATTTTACATTAAATTTCCTTCATGAGGAACATTTATGAAATAGCTTAAGTGGCTTGCTCATGGGCCATGAGCCAGGCCTTGAGAAAAGTACTTAAGCTACTGCCTATTTCTTCTTTGCTAGAAGAGGGCTAGAATCTTAAGTGGCTTCTTCATAAGCAGCTTTACAAGTCGTCATCCATACTATGAGGAAGTTCTAAAATTCCTACTTTTCTTTGTTTCTACTCCTTTGTTTCAGATTTTGCACCAAAACCTTATCAAATCACTACATAGTGCTAGAAATAGACTAAATCCTAAAAGAACTATAAAATACACTTGAACAAGCAAATAAGTTCAATTTAACATGAAAATGGATTAGAATATAGGGTAAATCCCATATAAACCATTTATCAAACTCTTGCACACTTCGATTTTTTCTTGTCCTCAAGCAAAACTTAATCACAGTAACAACACAAAACTCAAATGTTCCTTTCTCTAAACTTCACAAACCAAGATAAAAGATATACAATCATTCATAAAGGTGTACAATTTTCATAAACCCTTGGTTCATTTGTTAAACTAAGAACAAATCTATTGACTTTGGAATCTATGAAGGCACCATTCACACAACCTAGCTCTAAAGCATTGAAGCTACTTATCCAAGCTATGTAGTTAATTTTTAGTGCTACAAACTAAGGTTAGTATTAGTTTCACATCAAAATCATAAAAGAATACAAAATTAAT
>CAOJBK013730537.1:0-16169 GCA_948294925.1 Codiaeum variegatum
TCAGCTTACTTACACGTCAAATTAACCATGAGTGCACTTGAGATTTACTATAAGTTAAAAATAAATAATATTATTATCTATTAGATTTATATTAGGGTTAATTACATAAAAAATCATAAACTTTTGATGAATTTGTGAAATTAGCACGAACTTTCAATTTTGGCAAATCGGTACATGAACTTTCAATTTTTGGCAAAGTTGTCACATGGTTGGATTCCAGTTGCCACGTCATACATCGGTGATGACGTGGCATCACATGTCATATGCCATATCATATCCACCAATGATGTAGCATGCCACATCAGGTGCCACATCATATCGGGTGATGATGTGGCCTGCCACGTCATAGGTGGGGTGTGTCATGTCAGCATCAGCCACGTCATGTATATTGATGAATATACATATGAATGCTTAATCTTAGATTATTTTGATGAATATACATGTGAAATGATGTATTTTTATTGTGTCAAAAAATATAGATAAATTTGTTCTATATTTTACATTTTTTAATGAATTATGAATTTCAAATGTACTTAAAGAATTTCGTAAAAAAAATATAATATAATATTCATAAAATATACTAAATTAAATAAAAATAATTTAGAAAAAATAATATCATAAATTTTACTTATAATAGAAAATAGGAACATATATTAAAATAAAAAATAAATTTCCTAATACTTAATTTAGTTTAAAAAAATGTTAAAATTATATTAAAATTTTTAAATATTAAATTATAACTAAATCCTATAAAATTTTAAAATAAAATAAATTCAATTTAATTTTTAAAAATAAATTGAATTAGTATTTTTTTTAAAGTTCAATTTTGCCCTTGACATTTTGCATAAATACTAGATTGACCTTTAATGTTTTTGACGGAGCAAATATGCTCCTAATGTTATATAAATGGTATCATTAAACACTTCTGTTAAGAGAACCGTAATGGAAATTGTTAAGGTAACGACTTTTTAAATTGCTAGAATTGGCGTAGAAAGGATGGGAAAGAAAATATAAAAAATTACCAAAGAAAATACGAGTACAAATTTATAAAAAATAAATAAGAGAAATAAATAAATAAATGAGCTTGTATAGAGTATGAGAGCCACTTCGAACTCGAGATTTGAGGGTGGAGCACATTTAGCTTATCTATTTGATCATAATCAATTAATTATTTCATGGAACACACTTAAATAATTTAAAGATATGCGAGACTAGGTTTAGTGGGTTGGGTTTAGCTAATAATTTACATAAGTGAAGATCAACTTAATTTATAAACAATACAAAGAACATGAGTTTTAAACGCAATCCAAATAAAGAACATTAGCCGAAGAGAGTACTAGGAAAATAGAAATCATTATACTGAGTCGATAGCTAAAATAAACATGTTTCAGTCCAATGATTGGTCGGTCTTGAAATCTAAGGACATCAGTCAGCATTATTATCCTACTCAATAAAGTTATTAGATGGATATGAACATGCCAAAAAAACCAACCGGGTCCTTTCCATCCTAAATGTATTTGAGATAAAGTATTTAAATAAGAATATGACAATAATAATGAATTAACTAGTATACAAATCTAAGTAACTAAATCAATTAGCATCTAAGCCTTTCATAATCTATATAAGAAGATCTTGAAACTTTCAAATCCTTAAAATTATCAAGAGGGACTCTATTAACAATTTTCATCTTCCAAAATGAAGTGTCTTAAGTTATTTCCCATTTTTGGTCCACAGCAGAATTTGGCACTCATTTTCTCATACGGGTAAGCTTATAGGCTATGAGTCAGATTGTGTGAAGCCTAAAAAGTTCCTCATAAAAGTGTTTTTTAGTCCCAAAAAGTGGGAATCTTAGGAAAATCTTAGATTTTTGGACCTAGAAGCCTCATAAAACTCTAGGAGGTGCCAAAACCTGAGACTTTGCAGTCCAAAGAAGAAATTTCAAGGTAGATATCATCTCTTTCATCCAAGTTTGGGCAAAAACTTCAAAGCCTAAGAGGATTACACTACACTATAAATGGCCTACAGCAACACTGCTAATGTGTTGCTATATGCTTGAAAATGTCACATTAGGTTATTTAATGCAACACTATTCAAAAGTTAAGTATTAGGTATTTTGATGTTATGGTAGGTGTCTATCACAACACTCTTGATAATTTAAGGCAACAATAGAAAAAGTATTGCAAAATACATACCTAATGTAACACTTTTAAGAAAAAGGGTTCAACAACACTTTTTTTTAATGCAAATGCAAAAATTTTTAAAAGCAACATTATTTTGATTATTTATAATAATTTTTAATTTACTAAATGTAACATTTTTTTAACCATGTACAATATTTTCTAATTACCTAAAGTGAAAATTTTTTATTCCAATAGTGCCATTTTTTAATTACCTAATGTAACATATTTTAGTTAGGTTTGTAACATATTTTATTTTACCTAATGCAATACCTATTTTCCATCAAACAAATACAAGATAATTATAAGTAATTATAATTTTTTTTTTAATAATGGATTCAAACATATTTAATTAAATTTAATCAAAATACACATATTTTCATATTTAAATTACAATCATAATAATTTATAAATTGTTTATATATAATAAATATAATCTTTCTATTACTATGTGTTGGTAGCTTTAGTCGTAAGGTGTTTGATTGCTCTACATTCTAAAGAAATTAACCTGAAATCCAATAAAAAATACCTTAATCAGTAAGACTCTAATCTTTTAGTTTCAAGCAAACAATAAACAAATATAAAGAAAAGTTCCATCTAATCTCTAAGTTATGAGCTATTATAATATAAAGAATTAAAAGGGTCAGTGTACAACATAGGATAGCAAAAGCAAACTCACATGTTTGAGGACAAAGGTAAAGTTGATTTCCTTGGTAAGATTCTAAAGTTCCCTTTACATTTTTTAACTTTCTCACCATATGCTAAGAAAATATAACATATATAACATTAAATAAAATGAAGGTTAGATAATACAACTCACATGCATTGCAATAATGCACATCAAACTTTTCCAATTCATAAACTGCAACTGCCATATAATGACAGATTTGAAATTCTTGAAAAAAAGGAGGTCAACCATTTAAAAATTGCAACTATAATGCCAAAGTAAATTTGTGTTAAACTGCTAAACAAAAATGGGAATATTAACATATCCTATAAATTACTCTAACAAATGAAATAAAGAAATAATAACAAAGGGTGGAAATTTTCTTATGAAGAAACAAAATCATTAGATTTCTAAAATAAACACAATCCTATTTCTAGCATTATCAGTAAAAAAGAAAATCCTATTTCCATTTTATAAATCAAAACATGTACATCAAACAACCTTTATATATAAGTTGTTCCTTACAAATAATGTTTAAGCTCTGTGATGCAGTAAGTCACACATTTCCCTTGCAAAAAAGACACGTGTTTAAGCTCACATGTCTTGTAAAATAAATTGGCTTCAATCAAAGAAATTTTAAAGTACACCTAAATTGTGCAAAAAAGTTTGTTCTGGATGTCAACAGAAATAAATAATGAATAATTTTTATATTAAAAGCTACCTTACAGAGTCTATGTAAAAAGTTGCTAGTAGAAAACCATGACTCATCCAATAACGTTGATACTCTTACCCCTGTATCATTAGTTTCTACTCTATCTTTCTAAAGTCCATATTTTATTTGATAATATATGACCTTTATAAACTTTATGAAGTTTATAAAATAACAAATATCAGGAAGAAAAGATTAACTAAGATAGAACTGCCCGAAGGCACAACTATGTGAAAAAAATAGTAACTTAGACACAAAAAGGAAAATAAATCATACACACTTGAAAACTATCTTTCCTGATAGTAGCTAAAACTAGATGTGATTCATTGGACCAGTGTCATTGGTTCTATAGGTTTGCAGGTATCGTGTTGAAAATATTCAATGTTTCAAATAGCATCACACCTAAAATCGCCACTCTTTAGATAATAATCGTACTAATGATTTAAAAAGAGATGAGGAAGATCTTCTTTGGAATAAAAAAGGTCAAGCAAGCAATACGATTAGAACTTACAACACTATAACCACAAGTTAGCAGATCAAGTTCAGGATAGAAAGCATGAGAATCATGGGATATTGGGAGCATAAAATCTTGCAGAATAGAAGAAATGTAAAGCCAATTTGAGAAAAATAATAAGAAGGTTTGTATTTGAATAAAACCTCAAAAACTATCTCGAATATACCAATAAATTTATATGTGCATCATCATATTTGAAAATAACTATGATAGAAATACTCAATATAGTTGTATGAAACATTTAACTAATTGTTACACATTAGAAGATTACCTTAGTAAATAGTTGACTCCTTGTATGGTATGGTTGAAGAAAAAAAAAGACATCGTATCAAAAAAAAAGAACATAAAACTTAGGCTAGTCTCATCCTGAGTAACATAACAGAGAAGCATGTGCTATTAACTACATGAACTCACAAATAATAAAAATTTTATCATGTAAAAAATAAGAAATTTTTTCTATAAATAAAAAAGACTCTAGAAGTTCTAAAGTAAAACTTAGAAGAATTTTCTCACAAATTATTATCTCTACTTAGTATCCAACAACATTAATGAAAAGTGATATAGAAATAGACAGGAATCATGGTTAAGAAACTGATACTGAATGTGCATGAAGCAGCTAGAGCGGTCTAAATATAGAATGTAAGTTTACTTACTTCCAATTTTATTATGAGATGATATGATATAATCTGTCATTTATTGCTCGATAATATGCAGTTGATTTGTTGTTTAACATTTCACAAGTTAGGATGGAGAAATATTTGAATTCATAATAGCGAGAATAGACCATGCCTTTAGGAAAAATGGAAAATTGAAATAATTTTTTCTTAAAAAAATTATGTATAGTGAATAAAATCATACCCTTTTATAGTTAACATAATTAATGGATTTAGCTCGCATGGAACAGAATTTACTAGAAGAAGTAAGGATGCTATAGAAAAAGAAGTTCAGAAAAAGGTGCAAAGAAACAAGGGAACAAAAGTTTTCCAATATGAGATAAATGCATAAATTATTTGCACAACTAAAGCAAGAAGAAAAACTAGAGCATGTCATTACTTACTACTTAAGCACAACCCAAGAAAAGGCTAACCAACGATTTCCACTACAAAAATGCTTCTAGTGATTAGCCCATCTGCATAATTTTCAAATGTTATTAAGACTTAATGCTATTAATCATTGTACAAACATGCCAAATAGATTGAACATACCGAAAATGAAATATAGAAAAATTGCAGCTCTCCAAGAAGCAAGTCTTCAGAACCCCCATTTTCTTTTGCCAAAATGCCTTCTAGTAATTCTGTCTAGACAAGTCAGCAAATACATACACTGTCAAGCAACAAATACAAATGATTGAAAGAGACATTATGATGCTTAAAAACTTTGAAGTTCTAATGTTAAGATTCAAAGTTGTAAGTTCTTCTACATTCATTCCTCTATGTTTAATGACATGAGGAATCAATGTCTAACATCCCCTCTTCTTTGATTTGTTAACAGATGCATATGTTGAGAATTTATTGATCCTTAATTGGTCATCTAATTCCCTTTCCATTGTTGTTTTAAGAGTGTTTTTAGCCATCCCAGATTCACTTTGCAACTGTAATTTCTCCTCCAACGGGTTCTGCAAATTCAGTGAATAATTTAAATAGAAGATTTGCAAAAAAAAATCATATCCCATTCTTAAAAATAATCCCCAAGTGATCATTCAAAACCTTTAAATGTGAGAGCTCCATAGAAGCTAACAATCCCCAACTAAATTTTGTCCCAAATTGGCGAATAAAATAGAAAAAACTAGGAAATTTGAAAATTTAAACTCTAGGGTTTAGTTTAAGGTTTCTATGCACTTAAAATTGACTTATAAATAAAAAGACCAATCCATATGGTGCTCAAACCCAAATGAGATTTATATAAATAATGAAAAGATAAATATAAATTGGAAGGCAAGAAAAAAAAAGGCTAAAGTAAATTCAGGTAACAACTGTACTAGGATCATACTCAATAGTGCACCAAAACATGATTAGAAATCAATAAGCTACAAGACAAAACAACAACACAACATAAACTTAAATCGATAAATAGAGTAAATATCAATTCCAAAATAGAACCAAAAAAAAGTAAAAAAGCACAAAAATTGATTGAGGGTTCACCTAATTTTAGCAGGTAAGAAATATCTAAATTACAAATTGAAATCTATTTTAATTACTTTCTTTCATAATAAACTGAAAGTAAGCCACCTGATTTGATTGTAAATTTTACCAATTTGTAAATATAAATTGAGGAGTAGAAGGCTATTCGAGCTCGAGAGGCGGCAATAAGTAGTCATCAATTAATATTCATTCCTACAATAGTCATCAACTAATATTTATTCCTATAACAGGTCATAAGGTTTTAAAATCTCATCCAAAAGACCAAAAACTCAAACAAAACAATAGATGAAAACTCAAGAAATTAAATGCTAATATGCATCAACGTCTTTTTTTCCCTTAAAATTAGTCCAATTGATAATTGCTATTTGTACATATAATACCAAATAAATGAACTCAAACTATACGATAAACTCAAGACCTAAAAATGGAGAGAGACAACATCATAACAAGCTCAAACGACCATATTCATGGAAATAGAGATCAACAACTCTCAATTTATTTCACATAAGCACACCAAAGGATAATCATAGAATTTTAACCTAGCATTTTTAACAAAACAAAAGAGAACATCAAATTATCTCCCCAAACATTCAAAACTAAATTAATCAAAATTCCAATCTAAAAATCCAAAAAGCTAAGATCACAAACTAGATAACAATGAATTCAAACCCAAAAAAGAATTAAAATTAAGGACATCAAATTTAAACTCAATATCAAGCCTATACAAAAGCTCAAAATATAAGACATGAACAATAACTATTATCAATAATAGGGTAGGGACCAAAGAGATCAATTTAAAAACTGAATAACTCAGTGATTGGAAAGTAATAGACATAATAATCATGACTTGCACAGTCAAAAGCCATCACACATTCACACAAATGAAACACTCATAGGAGAGGCAACAGATTCAGTAAACAAAAATAATGGAAAAACCAAAATTTCAAAACCCAAAATAATGTCATAATCGAAATAAAAAATCAAACACTAGAGATCTAATCAAATTTTCAAATTAATAATCTATCAAAATTTGATTATCATAACCTATAACTCATAAAAAACTTTCATTAATAAAATTTAAAAATCTCACCAATATTAATCACTAATTTAAATCACAGCATCCCTAATTTAAATCACAGCATCAATCAATTTCAAGATTATGCAACATAATACAAAAATGAAAATAACAGAATAGAAATTACATGACTTACCTTCCCGTTTTCAATCATCTGGGTTTGAGATGTCTCGCTGATGTCGCTGTTGTGGATAGCTTATTTTCGAACTGAAAAAGTTGTTCCTCTTCTCACTATTTTCATGGCTTGGAACTAGTCAAAGCAAATGAATGGAGTTCAAACCTTTGGTGATTGGGGAAGGTGCTTAATGTGAGTAAAATTCGTTAGGTTGTTGTTTGCTTTTGATGTTGTTTTGATTGTTATCTTTCTATAGAGTTTTCATTAACTGTCAAAATGAGACAAAATGTAACGACTATATGTGTCCATAGCCTCACATGGTGTTGACGCTTTTTAGGGAATTAATTCAAGAATTTCTCTCTCTTTCTCTAGATTCTTCTTCTTATTTTCTCTTTTCTCCTTCTCTAAATTTTGTAGGTATCATTTGGTATCAGACCAACGATCCTCTGCCTGTACTAGTGATCTCATTTTCTCCATAATTTCCAAATTAAAAGATTATCATTGCAGTTGCTGAGAATACTCGCTCATAAGAGCAGAAGAAAATGGAGGAAGCCATTAAAAATATGGTGTAAGGGATGTTATAGGAAAATAACAAGAAATAGGAATAGATGATGAATGGAATGATGAACGAGTTTAAGAAGCTTCTATCCTCCATCAATAGTAACCCAAACCCACCACCATAAGCTATTTCAGCACCAGCTACCACAGATACTGCCATGATCGTAACCACAACTGGAGTTGCTACTCCACCTACATCACTCTCAAGTACATCATTAAGCCCCCAAAATTTTATTCCAGGTGCTGGAATTTCAGCTTCCCCTATTTACACAACCCCATCTTCCTCTAATAACTCATCCCTTTTTCTCAATAATCCACCCATGACTTCGTTTAAAGATCTTACTAACCAAACACCCAATACAAACCCTTATTAGTTAGCTACCAGATTTACTAAGATAGAGTTTCTTACATTTGATGGAGTTGATGTAGAAAGGTGGTTATTCAAATATGAACGAAAAGAATTTTCCAAATTGATTTCACTCTTCCAAATGTTAAAGTGAAGCTAGCTGCCATTCATCTGGAAGGGAAGGCTTTACAATGGCATCAATCTTTTGTGAAGAATAGAAATAAATGGGAAGAGCCACCTTGGGAGGAATATGTTGACGCCTTAAAAGGTCAATTTGGGGAAAGGGTGTATGAAGACCCTATGGCAGATTTGAAAGGATTGGTACAAATTGGACAGCTTCAAGATTATTTGGAGGAATTCGATATTTAATCCCATAAGGTAAATTTGTTAGAAGACTATTCTTTAAGTTGTTTCTTGAGTGGATTGAAGGATGAAAATAAGATTCCTATGATAATTTTTGATCCAAAAAACTTGCAACAAGCTTAAGTTTTAGCTAGGATACAAGAGTCTTATTTGACTGCTGCTAAACATCTAAAAAACTATTCAAATCGATTCCTAGCCACTAGTTCCACCCCAAATATGCCAATTAGCTCAAACTACAAAACCACAATACCTAACCTTAAACAACCCTTACTACCTACTCCAACCACTGCATAAAAATCAAATCAGTCCTTCATTAGACTCAAAACCAACCCACATAATCCTTTTAGACCTAGTGCCATACCATATAGAACAAGAAGACTAACTGATGAGGAGATAAATGATAATGCTTTTGGTGTGATGAAAAATTTGTTCCTGGCTATCAATGTAAGAAAAAATAGTTGCATATGGTAGTTGTCTTAGATACCATGGAAGAAGAATTAGACAACTTTAAAGAATCTATTATTTGGAACCTTGAAGATTTCATTGAATCTAATCCCACCATATCTTTACATGTTATATAAGGTAACATTGTGAATGTTTTTCAAACCATGAGAAAAGTGGGTCACTATAAGAAGAGATCAATCCACTTATTGATTCATTCAGAAAGTACATATAACTTCTTTGACTTGGCAGTAGCAAAAGGGTTGAGGTGAAGCTTACATTCGATTTCATCTGTTACTGTTTTTATAGCAAATGAACAAGAATTGAAATGTAGTCATATGTGCAGGCAGTTCTAGTGGGAAACATAAGGTTACTATTTTATTGTTAATTTTCTTATTATGCAGTTGGGGGTTGTGAAATGGTGTTGGGATTTTAATGGTTTTCCACTCTTAGTGATATAATATGGAATTTTAAATTTTTGACCATGTCATTTTGGGTAAATGGGGAATTCTACAAATTGTAGGGAGTTAATTCTATCAAAGTGAAGATTGTGGTAGACAATCACATAACCAAGTTGTTGCAACAAAGTCCATCTATGACTTATACCATCCATATTCTTCAAGAGGATTTGGGCACAATGGCAAATGGAACTTCTAAAACTATGTCAAATGACTCTCAATTGACCCAACTATTACTCAAATATGGGTTTTTGTATGAAGAACCAAAGGCTTTACTCCCTCATAGAATGCATGATAATAGAATTCCCCTAGTTAAAGGAGCTAAACCTGTCAACATCAGGCCATACAAACACTCTCCTTTGTAGAAAATGGTGATTGAGAGCATGATACATGAATTACTAAAAGGGGGTATTATACAACCTAGTACCAGTCTATACTCCTCACCTATTTTGCTAGTGAAAAAGAAAAACAATACATGGCGTATGTGCATAAATTACAAAGAACTTAACAAGCAAACCATTAAAGATAGATATTCCATTCCTGTTATTGAAGAACTCCTAGATGAATTACATGGGGCTATAATTTTTTCTAAGATTGACCTTAGATTACCATCAAATTCAAATGTACCATCCGGATATACATAAAACAACACTTAGATCACATGGTGGCCATTACGAATTTGTGGTAATGCCCTTTGGGCTTACAAATGCCCTATACACATATCAAAAATTAATGAATGAGATATTTAGGCCATTTTTGAGGAAGCTTGTACTGGTATTTTTTGATAATATATTAATTTATAGTGACAACATTGAAGCTCATGTGGAGCATTTAGAGTTTGTATTTCAAAAGTTCAAGGAAAAAAAGTTATTTGCTAAATTGAGCTAATGCTTATTCGATGTGTCCATAATGGAATATTTGGGTTATATCATCAGTAAGGAGGGGGTTACTACAGATCCAAAAAAAAGTAGAAGCTATCTCACAATGGCCAATACCTCAAAATCTAAAGCAATTGAGGGGATTCCTTGGTCTTTTGGGGTACTATTAGAGATTTATCAGAGATTATGGGATTATTAGTAAGCCCCTCATTGAATTATTGAAGAAAGACAACTTCATATGGTCTCTTACTGCAGAAGAAGCTTTTATTTCTTTAAAGAATGCCTTGATTTCAGCTCTAGTCTTAACATCACCAGATTTAAAAAGCTTTTCATCATTCAAACAGATGCATGCTATTATGTCACTAGGGCAGTATTAATGCAATATTCACATCCTATAGCTTACATTAGTGAAGCTTTCACTCTAAGGCACTTGTCATTATCTGTGTATGAAAAGGAGTTACTTGCAGTGGTTTATGTGATAAAGAAGTGGGATCATTACATTGTCTAGCGACATTTCTTGATAAAAACTGATCACCACAGTTTAAAATTCCTTTTGGAGTAGATGATAACCACTAATTACCAACAAAAATATATTGATAAGTTATTCAGATATGACTTTGAGATTATTTATGAAAAGGGAGTGAAAATTCTGCAGCTGATGCACTTTCCAGGTTACATGCATCTGAATTGATGGCTTTAAACTTATCATCACCGGTGAACAACTTGCTTCTAAAAATTGAAGAGATTTGGAAAAAAATGACTCAAATCTAAAAATTATCATTGAAGGGTAGCAATAGGGAAAGTTGACTCAAAGTCCATATACCTTCCATGATGGATTACTTAGAAAGAAAGGGAGAATAGTTATGCATAGTGATAATAAACTTAGACAACAACTTACATAATTGATGCATGAAACTGCTATGAGAGGGCACTCAGGGGTACAAGCTACTATTAAGAGGCTCAAACTGGTGTTCTTTTAGAAGGGACTAGAGAAGGATGTAAGAAATTATATTAGAGGATGTGCAACAAGTCAAACTTACAAGCCTAAAAACATGAACAGCCCTGGACTTTTATAGCCACTACCAATTCCTGAAGGAATTTGAACAAATATTAGTATGGACTTTATGGAAGGATTACCAAAATCTTAAGGCAAAGATTTGATTCTTGCGGTGGTGGATCGATTGAGTAAAAATGCCCACTTTATTACTTTAGATTGCCCTTATACAGCTGCAACAATGGTGTAAATTTTCATTCATAACATATTCTAGCTTTATGGTACTCCTTCTTCTATAGTGAGTGATAGGGATCTTATTTTCATAATCTTATTTTGGAAAGAACTATTCAAATTACAAGGTATTGAGTTGTTGAGATTCATTGCCTACCAACCTTAGATCGATGTGTAAATGAAGGTGGTAAATCCATGTTTTGAGACTTATCTAAGGTGCATAACTAGGGGACATCCACAATAATTGGTCAAGTGGTTGTCGTTAGCTGAACGGTGGTACGACACCAACTTTTATACTATTATACAAGCTACTCCATTTGAGATAGTTTATGGCATACATCCTTCTATCCGCATTCCATACTTTCCTTGAGATTTAAAAATTGTTGCAGTTAATCAATTCCTTCAAGATAGAGAAGTAGTCTTGCAAATCATGATGTTTTATCTAGGACATGCATAACATCGTATGAAGCAACAACAGGATAAAAATAGAACTGATAGAGAATTTCAAATTGGAGATTGGGTTTATCTTAAATTACAACCTTACAAGTAGAGTAATGTGGCTCATAGACAGAATTTCAAGTTATCTCCACTTTATTATGGACCATATTGTGTTAAAGATAGAGTGGGAGTAGTTACCTACAAGCTCAGGTTGCCTCCTGAAGCTAAGATTCACCCTATATTCAATGTGTCTCAACTAAAAAAATCAGTTCCTTCCTCTGCTACTGTTGCAAACTCAATTCCAACTCCTGTTCATTCTCCTCCTACACCAATAGCAATTCTTGATAGAAAATTGGTTAAATGGGGGAACAAGGCAACAACAAAAGTCTAGATTGTCTCCTGAAGAAGCCATATAGGAATTTTTATTTGATATTCAGTAGAGATTTCCAAATATAAACCTTATGGACAAGGTTTTTTTGAGGGGAAGGGGATTGATGTGAGTAAAATAAATTAGGTTGTCGTTTTCTTTTGATGTCATTTTGATTGTTATTTTTCTATGGAGTTTTGATTAGCTGTCAAGATGAGACAAAATGTAATGACTATATGCGTCAATAGTCTTACCTGGTGTTGAAGCATTTTTGGGAATTAACTTAATAATTTCTCTATCTTTCTCTAGATTTTTCTTCTTTTCTCTTTTCTCATTCTCTGAATTTTATAGGTATCAGAGCTCTGGTCAAACATTGATGTCAAGTTTGATGGTTGGGATGGCAGTAGATGGAGAGAGGTGAGACACTTAGAGAAGAAAGAGTTAATAAGGAGAGCTAGGGAGAATTGAGGCTACGATGAAATGAAGGAGCAGAGGAGCGGTGGTTGTTGGAATCTCAATAGGAAGGGGTCTCTAAGGTTTCCCCAATGATGAAACCTTATGCTTATTTTCCTTATGTTAAGCATTTAAGCCTTAGAAAGAAAAATAAATTAAAAAAAAGGGTTAGTGTTAGGTGGGAAAATTTTAGCCAAAAACGCGTTAGGGGGAAAGGAAACATTTTGGGCGAGTACTCATTTTTCCTTAGGGTAATATTTTTACATTAATTAAATTGCAACATTATTATTAAAATATTTTATTTATTATCAAACAATACAACACTTTAATAAAGTGTTGCCTTAGAGTATAATTAATAACTACTTATTATATTTATTATAACATTTTTACATATGATGTCACATTAGACTAAAATTATTTTACCTAAAGTAGCATTATTTTTACAACACTTGAAATTTTGGTTGCCGTAAACCATTTATGGTGTAGTGTTAAGCTAAAATCATTCATGGGTTTCATAGTTTCTTATTCTTTTCTTATCATTATGAACTAAACCATTCCTTGTCTACCTAGATTAGACAAGCTTTAACTAGTTTGCATGGATTAATCAACTATTTTTACTCAATAAAAGTTATTTCTTTCATCAATTTGTGCTTTTGATTTAAATTTATAAACTTTACATATAAAGGCATGCTGGCTTGTATAATTATATTGTTCTTTCTTTACTAGAGATAGAAAGATTGGAATTTGAACACTCTTAAGTTGTGTCTCTAAGAAAGAAGAATCTAACATCATGGAATGGGTCTGTGGTGGTGAGCAAGGTACTCACAGGAATGGACAGGCCTTATCACAGAAAATCATGAACCAACAGTATTATTGGCTTACAATGAATCGAGATTGCTCGTAGTTTATCCATAAATGCCATAAAATGTCAGATTCATTCCAAGCTCTAAAAGCTTCCTCCTTTACCACTCAATCTAATCACAACTCTCTAGCCCTTTACTATTTGGGGTATCGATATCATTGGAAAGGTTTCACCTAAGTCCTCTGCGAGATATGAATACATCCTAGTTGTCATCGAGTACTTTACTAAGTAGGTAGAAGTTGAACCCTATTAAGTTCTTAACTCAAAAAGGGTTGCCTAATTCATTAGAACCAATATCATTGCAAGGTATGGTATGGTATTCCATATAAAATCATCTTAAACAATGGCTCCCACTTTAAGAAAGAGGTAGCTACCCTTTTACAAAAGGAAAAGATACAACATTATAAGTCTTCCCTTTATAGACCTCAAACCAATGGAGTTGTTAAAGCTACTAATAAAGTTCTCAAAAACATCCTTCAAAAGATGATAAATAATTACAAAGGTTGGCATCTCCACTTACCAAATGCCCTCTTGTGGTATAGAACTACATTCAAGTCAGCTACTAAGGCACCTCCATACTCACTAGTCTATGGGATGGAAACAGTTTTACTTATAGAATTGGAGGGTCAATATGCCAGGGTCCTCCAACAGAGCCTAATCAATGAAGCTAATTGGTAATAGGCCTATTTTGATCAACTTAACCTCATCCATAAGAAGAGAATGGAAGCCCTTCACCAAGCTCAGAACTACTAATTAAGCTATTAAGCCACTTCAACAAGAGGGTCAGAGGCAACCACCTGTATAAAGGTGACTCGGTCCTTAAAGAAATCAAACAACCAACACTAGATCCTAGAGGATATTTATACCTTCTTGGAGCAGTCCATTCATCATAAAAAAATATCATGACTGACAGAGGTGTCATCTTGACAGACATTGACGATAATGTGTTAACTCAGCTGACTAACTTGGATTAGCTTAACGATACTTTGTTTAATCATTGCATTTGCATTATCATCATTATTGTAACAAGAACTATGTGGACCTGATTCTCTAAAATTCATGTTGTATTATGTGTTCAATTTTCAAATTCATTGTAAGGAGTTACATAGGCAACCCTTATGGGTACGGTCAAAAGCATTTAATACTTTTACATTTCATCTTATTTGGGCTCTTTAACAATGCATGAAAGAAATAAACAAATAAAAATAAATAAATAGGAAAAAGAATGAAACCCACTAAGTTGAAAACCTAAGTGGGCAACTTAGACAAAAGTTAGGGTACAACCTGCTAGATTGAAAATTGAGAAAAGGTAGTCTTGACAACAATCAAAGCAGCTCACTAAGTTGAAAACTTGAAAGGGTGGTGTAGGAAAAAATTAGAGCTTAAACAAAAATAATGTATTTTATTAAATTCTTATTCACATTTTGGAACACATAAAAGGGAGTATTGAAAATAAAATTCCAAAATCAAACATGGCTTAAAATTTGACCTAACTATCCTACCCAAAATTCTAATAAAATCACTATGCCTCAATTCTATCAAAAGGGCACAGTGCTTGGCTTTGTCCTTGTCTTAGTAATTCTCTATCCACCAATCCACTTACTCTCAGGGCTTTTTATAATCATCCCCAGGAGTCAGCATTCTAAGATCACAATTCCAAGCTCTGATCACAGCTCTAGCCACATTGGCACTGATCACTGAAGCTTCAAACAACACACCATCTGTAACATCCACACTTTCATGCATTTTCATTTATACATGATCATATATATATTATCATACATTTTAGATATCAAATACACAAAAGTATTGCATAAAAATCACATATGCATTTTATCAGTACGAATAAAACGATCACGTAATTAATCATATAATAAATTTTTAAACAATGCATATATGTACAGTTTTAGTTGAATGATTGGTCACTTATTAAATATCTAAGGACTTATATAAAGTGAAAAATTAAAGTTAGGATTTAGTACTTAAAAGGTAAAACATGAAAAAGTAAAAGAAAGATTTGTTCTTAGAAAATCGAAATGTGACAATGACCGATAATATTAGAACACACCAAAGGACACTTGTAAGGTGAACATATGACCTTAATAAACTGAATTTTGTGAGGTGCTTTTGTCATTCATCTTTGTTAGAATAGGAAGAGAATAAGAAAGGGAAGAAGAAGAAGAAGAAGAAGAAGAAGAAGAAGAAGAAGAAGAAGAAGAAGAAGAAGTGCTTTTGTCATTCATCTTTGTTAGAATAGGAAGAGAATAAGAAAGGGAAGAAGAAGAAGAAGAAGAAGAAGAAGAAGAAGAAGAAGAAGAAGAAGAAGAAGAAGAAGAAGAAGAAGAAGAAGAAGAAGAAGAAGAAGAAGAAGAAGTAGAAGAA
>CAOJBK013732067.1:0-10203 GCA_948294925.1 Codiaeum variegatum
CTCCATTTTTTTTCACCAGTAGTATAATAAGCCTAATTATGTGTAAAATTATAATTAATTTATTATTTATGTTTGAAATGAAATATGTTAGAAAAATTCATCTGTAATATTATTTTAATTTTTTTTGTATAAGTTAATTTGGTTTCATGGTTGTTTGAGTTTTAAAGTAGTTAGTATAAAAAAAAAGTTTCGAAGTAGTTAAAAAATATTTATTCTAGCTTAAAAAAAAATTAAAAAAAAATCAATATACTCAAATATAACATTTAAAATTGAGAAATGAATAAAAAATAAAACAAAAATAAGTTTAAAGTTCAACTTTAAAATTGAAAATTTGACCGGGAGAATTGAAAAACCGAATTGAACCGAAAGAATTGAAGAATCGAACTAAATTTTTAGTTTGGTTCAATACAGTTCCTCACAGATTTTGGTTCGGTTCCAATTCTTAAATTTGTAGGTACCGTAAACTTCAATTCGGTTCGGTTCTTTTGCAATAACCGAGCCGAACCGAACCGTGCTCATCCCTAGCTGCCGGTATGGACGGTAAAACAGAGACAGAGAATGAGGATTTGAATGTGTGTACTGATAAAGGTAAGGGTAAAGCTCCCATGATGATTTGTGCAGGAGGGACTCCCAAAGGCAATGCTCTGGTGATCAGTGACAATACTAGAGCAGAATTAGATAAGCATGAAGTGATTCACAAGAAAAGGAAAGTTGTTGAAGGTTCCAATGTTACTACTCTTGATAAAGTTTTTGAGGCGACCCTTTAAGCTTCTTGCTCGGGCAATTTAAACTCCTTAGAGGCGAGTTTTGCTGGGCAGACTCGCTTGAAGCAATGAGTCTTCTTTGTTGGAACAATAGAGGGCTTGTGAACCCTGATATAGTTTGTCACCTAAAGGCCTCTATCAAAGAGAGGCACCCTGATTTTAATTTTTTTGCTTGAAACTTAGTGTACTACTTCAGTGTTTGATAGGACCCGTGTTAGTCTGGGTTTTGATTCTGCTTTTCATGTCCTTTGGGATAATTCTTATCTTTAAATTTCTATTTTATGGAATAATAACGTCCAAGTTGGTCTTTTCTCTTATTCTCATTATTATATTGACGTTATGATTGGAAATGTTGGCTTTGACAAATGGTGCTTTACTGGTTTCCATAGCAATCCTGATAGGCAATTACAGTCTCATTCGTGGGATTTTTTAAGGAGGCTTAAAGATGTTAATGATGGTGCTTGGCTTTTAGGAGGGGATTTCAATGAAATCCTTCTTAAATTAGAAAAGAAAGGTGGTTATGTTCATTCCCAACATCTTATTGATGATTTTCGTTCAACCATGGAAGATTGTGGTTTATCAGATATTGGTTATGAAGGCTACAACTATACATGGGAGAGGGGAAGGAAATCTGGTAATCTTATTGAGGAAAGATTAGACTGTTATTTGGCTAATGTTAACTGGTTTAATGCTTTTCGATTCTACAATGTGACTCATGTTGATGCTATAATTAGTGATCATTCAATTATTACGTTGTCATGTGTTGCTAAAAGGCATAGTATTAAAGCAAAGAGGCTGCATAGGTTCAAAATTTTTTGGTTATTTGAACTAGACTATCATGATCTCTTTTCTTTTTCTTGGGATTGTTCAGCTGATTGCAAAAGCTTATAGCAAAGATTTCAGATAATTCTAAAGGATTTAAAGAAGTAGGGTTCGATTAGAAATAGATAGTTGAAGGAGGGTATTGCTGATTATCATCAGCATTTTTTAGACTTGAAGTTGAATTCTCAAGCTGGTGATTCAGGTGTGATGTTCATTGAAATTCAAAAAGATTTAGACTCTTTACTGTAAAAAGATGAATTATATTAGCGTCAACGATCATGGTGTAATTGGCTTATGCATGGGGATAAAAACAGTCGTTATTTTCCCTTTGTAGCATCACAAAGAAGGCAGACTAATCATCTTCAAAGGCTATTTGATGATTATGATGGCTAGTTTACTGATCCAAATGGAATGGCAGAGAGAGCTACTAGTTATTTCACGTCGTTGTTCACTTCTGAAGGCTTTGATTTTTCTTTATCTTGTGCTATAAATCATCATTTTTCTGAGGCTCAAAACAAGTCTCTTCTTTATCCTTTTGAGAAAATTGAGATTGCCCCTCCTATTTCTCACATGTTCTTCACAGATGACTGCTTAATTTTTTCAAAAGCCAAACCTAAAGAAGCTTTAGAGCTTAAGCGTATTTTATGTAGATATGAAGCAGCGTCGGGCCAGTTGGTGAATGCAAATGAGTCAAGCTCTTTCTTTTCCTCTATCTCAAATTGAATAAAAAGAGCTTTTTTGGACTGCTTGGGTATTAGCAACAAGGAATTCACTAGCTCATATCTTGGTGTTCCTTCAATTGTGGGCAGGTCACAGAAAAGAGCTATTTCTTTTTTGTGAGATAAGTTTCGCAAAAAGCTCAATACATGGAGAAGAAGGCTATTGTCCATGGCAGCTTGGATTATGCTCAAAACATTTATGCAACCACTTCTAGCATTTACCATGAGCATTTTCATGATTCCTCTCTCTACGGCTTATAAAAGATTATGAATAGTTTCTGGTGGGGTAATGTTGATGGGGATTGCAAAGGTATGAAATGGAAAGCTTGGGAAAGATTGTGTAAGCCTAAAGAGAAAGGGGGAATGGGATTTTGGGACTTGCATCAATTCACTTTAACAATGCTTGCAAAATAAGATTGGTGTATTTTGAAGTATAATTTGACGCTAACAGCTAGAGTATTCAGTGCTAAATATTTTTTGGGCTCTAGTATTTTGCAAGCAAGCATTCCTAGGAATGCCAACAATGTTGAAGAAGTGTAGCCTTGGCGATTTCATTACTTAAGTAGGGATGTTGTGCAGAATTTATGCTGGAAATTCTATTTCGATTTAAAGTGATAATTGGCTTCCTATGCCTTCATCTTTTAAGCCTTTCACTCCTCAACCAGCAATTGTAATATCACTCGAATAGTATACCTGATTTCTAATGGTTCATGGAATGAATAGAGGATTGTACAAGTATTTAATCCTAGAGATGCTGAATTAATTCATGAAATTCCTCTTCCTACTTCATCTAGAGATGATGTGCTGAGTTGGTTTTATACAAAAAATGGGGTTTACTAGGTTCGCTTAAGTTATTGGATAGCAATGGAAATTTTACATTTATCCTCCCATCTAGCGGTGTTTTGAATAATTTATGGAAGGAGGTTTGGAGTATTCCAGTGGCAGAGAGATAGAAAACATTGGCATGGCAATTATGTCATGAATTCTTACCTACTAGAATGAATTTAACCAGCAGGGGTTTGAACCTTGAAAATATTTGCCCATTCTGCCAATGTTCAAGGAATCATCAATTCATATTTTTCTGCAATTTCCTTCTACCATATCTTGTTGGACTTCTTCTAGTTTGAAGGTGAATATCTCTAGAGTTTGGAATGAATTTTTTGATTGGTTCTTCCAACTACTAGGGAATTCAAATGCTAACGTGGTAGCAAAATTTGTGGCTATTATGGATACAATTTGGTTCAGTAGGAACAAGATGGTATGGGACAACATCGCCTTGGACCCAATCCTGATTATGTCTGAATTTCTCATGAGCTTAGTAGAGCTTTGGAAGGTGCAGATGTCTGGTAGAGCAGCTCGAACAGTGGCAACCCCTCCAGTGTCTGGTCATAATTGGTAGCCTCCCCCCGTGGGTTCTGGTAATTTATCGATTGATGCAGGGCTTGATACTATTCACAGGCATACTGGTGTAGGTGTTATTCTTCTGGACAACAGTGAGCTTATGTTGTGGGCTCAATGTTTGCACCTTTAGATGGCTTTGCCACTCCTGTTATAATGGAAGCCCTTACAATGCGAATTGCTATTAAATGGGCTTTGGATTATAATTACTCTCACCTCATCATCCAAAGCAATTACTTAGAGTTAGTTAACAAAATTCAAAACCAGTGCATTTCTTTTACTCAACTAGAATTTATCATTCAAGATATCAAAGATCTTTTTTCTCATTCAATGCATGTTTCACATGTGTTTCGAGGCGCAAACAACTTAGCTCATGTATTAGCAAGAGAGGTTGGATATATTTTTGAGTTGAGTGTTTGGGAAGCTAGCCTTCCTTATTTTGCCATTGAGGCTTATGTAAAAGACTTGTCTATAATTTAGTAATACAACTTACTCTTTCTAAGAAAAAAAGAAGAAGTATAAATGCGTCCTTTAAATTTTAAAATAGGTTGAATGTGCAACTCAAATACATTCTTTACGGTATATTTGAGTTATTTAAAAAAAATAAAGATTAGATTTTAAATTTGTATTATTAAAAGAAAAAAGAGAAAAATAAAATAAAACAAAGAAAAACATAAAACAAAAAAAAACTATTCAAACTAAAAAAGTAAATTTCAAACGAGGCTTCCTAATTTGCATTGGCCGAGAATAAGTAGTCTCTGGAATGAATAGAGGATTGTAAAAGTATTTAATCTAAGAGATGCTTAAAAGTATTTAATCCCAGAGATGCTGAATTAATTCATGAAATTCCTCTTCCTACTTCGTCTAGAGATGATGTGCTGAGTTGGTTTTATACGAAAAATGGGCTTTACTCGGTTCGCTCCGGTTATTGGATAGCAATGGAAATTTTACATTTATCCTCCCCATCTAGTAGTGTTTTGACTAATTTATGAAAGGAGGTTTGGAGTATTCCAGTGGCAGAGAGATAGAAAACATTGGCATGGCAATTATGTCATGAATTGTTGCCTACTAGAATGAATTTGACCAGCAGGAGTTTGAACCTTGAAAATATTTGCCCAATCTGCCAATGTTGAAGGAATCATCAATTCATATTTTTCTACAATTTCCTTCTACCATATCTTGTTGGACTTCTTCTGGTTTAAAGGTGAATATCTCTAGAGTTTGGAATGAATTTTTTGATTGGTTGTTCCAACTACTAGGGAATTCGAATGCTAATGTGGTAGCAAAATTTGTGGCTATCATGGATGCAATTTGGTTCAGTAGGAACAAGATGGTATGGGACGACATCGTTTTGGACTAAACCTTGATTATGTCTTAAATTCTCACTAGCTTAGCAGAGATTTGGAAGGTGCAGATGTCTGGTAGAGCAGCTTAGACAGTGGTAACTCCTTCAATGTCTGGTCATAATTGGCAGCCTCCCCCCGTGGGTTTCGTCAGTTTATCATTTGATGCAGGGCTTGATACTGTTCACAGACATGCTGGTGTAGGTGTTGTTCTTCAGGACAACATTGAGCTTGTGTTATGGGTTCAATGTTTACCCTCTTGGATAGCTTTGCTACTCCTATTATAATGGAAGCCCTTGCAATGTGAACTGCTATTAAATGGGCTCTACAATATAATTACTCTCACATCAGCATCCAAAGCAATTACTTAGAGTTAGCTAACAAAATTCAAGACCAGTGCATTTCTTTTACTCAACTTTATCATTCAAGATATCAACTGGAATTTATCATTTAAGATATCAAAGATCTTTTTTCTCATTCAATGCATGTTTCACATGTGTTTGAGGAGTAAATAACTTAGCTTGTGTATTAGCAAGAGAGGTTGGATATATTTCTAAGTTGAGTGTTTGGGAAGCTAGCCTTCCTTGTTTTGCCATTAAGGCTCGTGTAAAAGACTTGTCTATAATTTAGTAATACAACTTACTCTTTCTAAAAAAAATGAAGTATAAATATACTTCCTTTAAAAATTTTAAAATAGGTTGAATGCGCAGCTCAAATACATTCTTTACGGTATATCTAAGTTATTTTTTTTAAAAAATAAAGATTAGAGTTTAACTCCATATTATTAAAAAAATAAAAAGAGAAGAAAGAAAATAAATTCAAAAAACAAAGAAAAACTTAAAATAATAGAATAACTATTCACACTAAAAAGTAAATTTCAAAAGAGGCTTCCTAATTTGCATTGGCCTAGAATAAGTAGTCTCTCACACACACACATGTATATATCTTTTTCTTATTTTGAATATTCTTTCAAGCTTCTTCTTCTCTACAAACATATCTTTTTCTTATTTTGAATATTCTTTCAAGCTTCTTGTTTTCGACACACACACTTCTTCTCCATACACACACACTCATATATATATATTTCCTATTTTGAATAGTCTTTCAAGCTCCTTCTTTTCTATCTGAACAGTCCTACATAAACTTATTACAAATATAATTGATTAAAAGTCCAACATTGAGAGAAACAATGTTTTCTTACTCTTGAAACAAATCTGTCCAATATTTTTATCAGATTGTTCAGTGTTAAAACAAAACATTGTAAGAAAATTATGGTATATTATATCATCAACTGCACCTTTCCCCTTGTCTAAAGTAGAGACATAGTCTATTATAATTATGTCAAAATTGCCATGTAAATTCTCATCAACATTAGTCTCTACTTGCACTTGTTTGTCTTTGGACTTGTTCATTATTGCCAGGGCACTAGTATCATCCTCCCTTTTATTAGGAACAGCAACATAAAAAAAAAATAGAAACAAGAGCAATATACTGATTAACATGATGTTTAGTGTTCTGACTATTTGAATTCAAGTGGTCAAGGTAAATAGCTCTTCCTGTTGTCAGTGGAGAACGATGTGCAGGGTGGTGATTGGAGTGGGTAGGCGATGACGGTTGTTTGGATGAGGTCCAGGGTTAGGTGCCATTTAGTACATAAAAAAGGGTTAAAGATAATTTTCTTACTCAATAAAAATCGATGGTTAGAAAAAGAAAAATATAGTTTAGAGAGATATATACAATCTTTTATTGATATGATATACATAATTGATGAAGTTGGGTTTTTCAATCTCTTTCCAATGAGCTACATGTGTTTCTATAGGCTTGAAAGACAATAAAATTAGAGAGGCTCAGACCATTAACCTAAAAAACCACTATAAACCTTAAGTCACTATGAAAGATTATGAAGATTTTAACAGAAAAATATAGAGAAGATAACTCAATATACCTATAAAGGCTATACATATTTACAAGGTCTTTATGAGTTTAGTTTTTCACTTATTTTTCTTTTTGTGTTAGTCATGTTCATTTGGAAGTCTTCTTTTTTATTTTGAAAAAAATCTATTTATTTTTATGTAATTTTTATTCGGCCTTTTTCTACTTGGTACTTTCTAAATAATAGTTTAGTATCAAAAGAAAGGTAAATTATTGGGTGGATCCAAGAATAGTTAGTTAGCTGGATTCAACCCCTCTAATTTGAAAACGTGCGCTTTTATGTTGCTTGTCTATGTCTTTTTTTTTTTAAATTTATAATAATATCCATGTATTTGAATTTATTATATTTATGAAAAAATTAAATTTATTTGTATATATATTTACTATATTTATAATAATATTCACAAGTTTTGTTCCATTATGTTTGTATTTATATTCGTTATATATGTAACTCTTATTCACTTTATGTATAAATCAGTGAATCTTAAGTATGTGTAGTGAATACCTGAATAAATAAATTAAATATTATATATCAATGAGGTGAATAAAAGATACAAATGAATAAGCTCCTGAGAGGTGTGGCTTGGCGGTAAGTAGCTATTGTTTACAGCTGCACGTTCCAAGTTCGAATCTCAGGGGAGGTAGGAGGTAAAATTAATTTGGACATTAGTCCACCCTCCTACCTTTTTTAAAAAAAGAAGGAAAAAAAAAAGATACAAATGAACAAATGAGGTGTATATGAGATGGAGATATAGTAAATATGAAGTACAAATATACATATGAGGTGTATATGAGAGTTACATATATAGGTATAAATATAATGAATCTTGGTATAAATATAATGAATTTTGATATAATGGCCTTATTGTAAAGTAAAGAAAATGCGACAAATGTACAAAGTGAATTTATGTACAAATATAATGAATTTTGATCCTTTTTTTTCGAATTCACTATATCGGTATCCTAAATTCACTATAATAGACGAGCGAAATTATTATTTCACAAACATCATCTCTAATTCCCTTTCAATTAGAAAAACTCTAATTTTAAATAATTTGCTGAATATATGATTTTTTTTCATTGTTCATTTAACAAGTTTTATTTCAACATTTACTTATTTTTCAACAAAATTCAGTATAGTTTAGTAATATAGAAAAACCCATTTTTTTTAAATCACTACATCGATACTCTAAATTATTTTTAGCATTTTTTAATTAATATAAAGATTTTTTAAAAATTTTTTCGGTTTGAAATTTGAAAATCAATCACAGTTTTATTAATATGATAGTTTTGCAGAAGAAACGTGAAAATGGAAGGAAGAGGGATTGTTTTTTCTCTTTTTTTTTTTTGATAATATAATTTTTTTATTGATTTTTATTAAAATAAGGGGAAAAACCATCATAACCAAAAGGTTATGGTAATGAAAAAACCCCTTCCGAGAACTAAAAAAAGTACTGCTGAAAAGAAATCAAAACCAAATTTGCAGAACAAAACACAAAGAGAAAGTCTAAGAGGCAACGACTAGGAATAAAGGCGACCTGTGTTCCTCCAATGGCGAATCCCAAAAGAGGAGATTTGTAAGGCATTCACATCATAGGGAAAATGCGGAGCGAAAGAGGATACCCAAAGCCAACACCTGAAGAAAATAAGCGGGATTTGAATGTCAAACCTTGGAGTTGCACCATTGAAGACAACATCATTGCGCATCCACCAGATGCTCTCAACAATAGAGAAGAAGAGCATTTTTCAAAATTTCTTTTGGAATTTTCCATGGGTGAAAGACATCCAAACTAGAAAGAATTCGCCAATATTCCGTGGGACAGTGATAGATCCCCACCAATCAAAATAAAAAGTGCAAAGCTTCCAACTAAGGTCACAATGCGAGAAAATATGGTTAGAATCTACCCCAAAATGACCACATATGCTGCAAAGGTTGCCACTAATAGAACAAAGACCTCTAGAGAATAGAAAGTCTCTAGTATAAAGTCCATCATGTAGAAAAAACCAACCAAAAAGTTTGACCTTAGCCAGAATGTGATTGCACCAAAAGTTAACAGGAAGGACATACCGAGAGTTGCCACATTGCATCACAGCCAAATAGAGACTTCTAACAGAGAAAGGATTCATGGAATTAAGGCATCATGTAAGTTGATCCCACTTTCCAAGGCGCGGCTGGTTGCCTGAGATAAGAATAAGAAGCTCACTAGAAAGGTAGAGTTCATCATCATTCAACTCACGACTCCACAACAGGTTCCAACACCAATGACTACCACCATGATAACCCACATCTGAGGTGTAAGAGAGCTTATGGATGCTAATGGAATATAAAAGCCAAAAAATAGAAGCTAAAGTTTGTGTACCAAACTAAGTGTCCAACCAGAATAAAATAGTAGAGCCATCACCAACCTTAAAGAAGTAGCTATTATGAATGACATCTTTTAAAGGACCCGTGGTTGAGAAAATGGAAGTAATACTTTTCCATAAAGTAGAGTACCTATAGATAAGAGTAGGTGGTATAAAGTCCACCCTAGAAGCTCCATATTTACAAGTAATAATCTTACTCCAAAGAGGGCCCCCTTTGCCTTGTAATCTCTATAGCAAATTAAAGAGAAGAGCTTAATTATGAACCTCAATGTCCACAATGCCAAGGCTACCCATGCTTTTAGGAAGAGTAAGCATAGACCAGTTAGCACGATGAAGAGTGTTACCCTTCGAACCACCTAACCAAAAGAATCGTCTAATATGTTTGTTGACAACCGAGACAACTGACTTTGGAATCCTAAAAATAGATAAAAAGTAGATAGGTAGGGAGGTAATGCAGGATTTGATGAGACAAAGTCGATCAGTCTATGAAAGTATTTTCCCTTTTCCAAAAGGAAAGCTTAGATTTAATCTTGGAAAGCACAGGAGCCCAAGTACAAAGACGGTTGGGGGATGCATCCAAAGGTAGGCCCAGGTAATTAAAGGGCAAGGAAGAAACCTTACAGAAAATTTGATGCACAATGGAGCTTTTATGGAAATTGATTTTCAATCCAGAAGCAATGGAGAAGCAACATAACATACAGGAAAGATTATTCCATTCAGAAAGCATTGGATTAGAGAAAATAAGCATGTCATCAGCAAATTGCATATGCGACACAATTACGTCTGAGTTACGGATTTTGTATCCAGTTAGTAGATTCATGTCAACCATCTTGGAAATCAAAGCTGATAGAGGTTCAACCA
>CAOJBK013733928.1:0-10929 GCA_948294925.1 Codiaeum variegatum
TCGTTTACATTCACATGATGAGTACAAGCTCTAGGGCATACACTACTAACAATCTAATCCTTCTCAGTAGGAAAATGGATGACAACCTTCCTTATGCGATACTAAGATGTAAGATAATCTCAAGACTCAGGATTCAGAACAACCTTGAGATGGTCTCTCAACCAAATATGAAGAAAACATGAGGGTCAAAATGGTCTTATAAGCTTTGAAATAGAAATAGTGGTAAAGGATCTAAGTAACTAGAGAAAAATAAAACTAATGGTCCAAGGTTCTCTCGAGCTACAATAACTATTAAGGCTCACCAGTGTCTCTGCTAAAATCATACTAGTAATGGACTTCGCTTCACCCATCTGGGGTATAAGCTCAGCCACCTTCGCATCACCCCATCAAATTATGCCCACAAAAATATACCCAACTATCAAACATAACGCATAGGCTTTCAGCCTTTTATCTACCCGAATCAAATAATCAGAATCCTCCTAAAATATATCAGCCACGATAGGAAAGTTTGCTAAATCATACTTCAACATGATTGAAGCTTCCACTGTACTAAAGTCTAACAAGTTCCTAAAATAATTGAAATAGCCAACCTTCTCAACTGGAGCAGCCAGGTCAACCTCGGGGTTAAAACCCAATAAAGTAGAAAACTCCTTAAGAGTTAGACACATCTCGTCCATGCCAGTCCCAAACTTGAAAATGTGATCCATTGGATTCGAAAACCTAATGCAAGCATTCAAAAAATTTCTATCAATTTTGACAGCCTTGAGTGTCAGCAAAGCACCCATATCGTATTTCTCGAGGTTCACTTGGCTTAGGTCTCTACACCAGCCATGCATCATATGACTGAAGTATGGTTCCATATATAGGGCATGAAATGAAATAAATAGAATTTTCTGTAAAATAAAAATAAGTTATTTCGTGATTTTCTAAATAAAAAAATTTTAATACGATCATATATAGTGGCACGAGAATCAAGGCAAAATAGAGTTTGGGAGGTTGAGCGCCCGCTGGACTGTGGGCGCTAGTCACATGCTCCTAAAGCCAAGTGCATACACCTAGAGCTAGGTGCATATGCCCAAAGCCAGACGTGTGTGATGAGCTCCAAGCGCGCGCTCCACCGGCATGTCGTTCCGGCCCTTCGTGACATCAAGTCCCGATTCGATCCGATTTTATTTTTCATCCCAAAAAGGTTCTCAAACAAATTACTTCTTGACTAAAATCATTTTTAACGAAATCACAACAAAAAAAAATGAACTTTTTTAGAAAATTCATAACTGGACAGAGTTCAAAATATAACTTTTTTTACAAAAGACCCGCAGTGGGGCCATACTAAAGTCTAAATGCATATATCCTATGCATCATTATCATCCTCCTTAGATGCCTCCTCCTCAACTGGAACTTCGCCATCACCACCTCTAAGAACTTGCCTTCTGACTACGCACGACTCTCTCTGTCTCTCAGCAATGCTCAACGCCTCCAATGTTGTGCTAAAAGAATACTGGGTCCGAGTATGAACATCGTACCCATCACTGTAAGTCTCACCTGAAACCTGAAAAAAATGCAGAAAATAGTTATCAGAGTATTGAAAGAAAGAATCATAAAAGAGAAGTTGGTACTTACCGTCAGCAAAGTACTTGGGTCAAATCGCATAATGCCCGTCAAATACTGATGATTGACAAAGTGGCACCTCATCACACCATCCGCCCCTAAGTAAGGGACAGGGTAAAAAAAATGAGGGTGAAGCCCTTGAAGCTGGCTCAAACTAGAAGGCATCAGATACCCACTCTAGAAGAAACTAAAATGGTAGTAGGCATACCCCAAGCAAAAACCTCAGCATAGTAGGGGTAGAAATCACTAGAATACGACCTGGAGCTACAAAAAGTAAAGGTCTACCACTCATCAGATGAGAGGCAATAAACTCTGCTCAAGAGCCGGTAATAATGAAGTCCACTCTGGGTCTCCTAACTCTCTAGTACATGTTATACATCACATCCATGGGATCCTTTATGATAGTGTGAGGATCAGCAAATATAAGTGCTCTCAGAGTCATCTGAGCCATAACTCGCTCCCCTAGAAAGAACTCCATAGTATTCGAAGAGCCTAGAAGAATCCACCTCTCAGTAGCAGAGATGCTTAGAGCAAAGGGCAAAATATCTTCCAGGGTACCGTGATGGAAGGGGGCTTTCACCACCTGAAAAGATCATTGATTATTAGAAATCTATGATAGACATAAAGGTAAAGTTATTTAGAACATACCTTGGTAATGGTGGCTAGAGTCTCTCTATACTGAGAAAAAGTAAAGCCAATATGAGATCCCTCCCAAGACTCCAGACCCCACATTCTTTCCATCAGAAGAAGAATGTCATCTCTAGCAATGATGTAAAGGCCCAGAGCTATAAAAAAGTGAAAGAAAATAAGCAAGTTTAATAAAATGCTCAAGAATGAGAATAAAAGGGAAGTACTGACCTCCCAGACGATGGTCGTCGCATGAATGCTCATCCCTCGGCACCTCGACATCAAGCCCATCGCTCTCTAAGCCATGGCTAAAGCAAAATTTCCCCAGTCATTCTAGCCTAGTCAATCTAAGTCTACCAAAGAGCTCATAACTCTCAAGTCAACGTGGCCCTTCTCGTTGTACAGAAAGATAATAGAAAAGGAAAAAGCAGTCAAATTCACCCTCTTTGGCAAATCAAGCAACCATGATCTAGAGACCCTCACTCTAATAAAAAATAACATCCAAAATAACTCTACTCCATGGCTGTTCATCAAAATCAACATGTTGTGCTCTTGTCTGTTCCGCGAAAGACCAGGATTGGAACTGTCAAAGGTTCAAAATCTTCTATCAAAGGGATATTACCTTCGGGGAACAAAAAATGTCGAGAACAAATGTATCAGTGTCATAGGAACTGAACTAATCAGTGAGCATCTAAGACGTAGCATGCAACACTACAGCTAACTCCTCCTCCTTTGGAGTCGCACGAGCCTATATCATCCAGAGAATATTTGGCAAATATTTCAAAGAAGGAAATAGAAAGAAAACATAGGAAGAAGTGGGAGATAACGTGGAGAGAATGAAGAGGAAGGGAGTATTTATAAGCAAAATTTCCAAGGCATGGGTTTCACACCATTAATACAGTTCACACTTATCAGATCCGCCTATTACTCAGAAAGAATATACTAAGGGGGTAGCTGTGAACCTATATTTTTACACCATCAACTCCAGTCCATCGTTATGAGTTCATAGACTCAAATCGGACCTAAAATGGACTCAAAAAATTTTAAAAATTAAACCGAATCGGACTAAGCCAGAGTCACGAGCCACACACATGGCCTGTGTGCCCAGGCCCAAGCGTATACACCTCACACCAGGTGTGTGGGCCCAGGCCTAAGTGTATAAGCTTCACACCAAGCGTATGGGCTTGCACTCTAGCGTGTGGGCCTCCTACCAGACGGGCAAGCCTGCACTTACACATCGGATTTTCTGACTGTCCAGTCCAGTTTTTTTTTCATATAAATAGGATCCTTTGGATCACCTTTTCAACAAGAATTTTTACCTAGATACTCAGCCTAAACACTCACTCAAAATGTTCAAAACTCGAACCTCTGTCAAAATCCACCTTCATTCATGTGGGGATTATTGGAAAAATAGCTTATTTTCTAATTTTGAGCCACATTTTAAGTGGAACCCACTTTGTAAAAGGGGAAATTCTTGGACATTTCATATTCTATACCATGAGAGCTTTGAAACAATATATTATATGCTTAAAATGGTTGTCTAGTGAATGAGAAATTGTCTCACAAAGTTGCATCTTTAACATGGTCAAAGTGGAAGAAATGGGGATTTATCCCACCTTGGAAAAGTGAAGAAAATTTTTTAGGTATATATATAGGCTTCCATTTAAAGTGAATAACAAGCCTTTGGGGAGAGGCTTTCTATATGTGTGTAGGGGGATGCAAATCCCAACCATCCCAAGCCTAAAAATTCCATACGTGCCTGTTCGTTCTACGTACACGAATGTTGATCCAAAAATCATGGGTTTGGACATTCCTAAATTTTGCTCTAATTTCTTTTTGTCTAGCCTAAAAATGAACTGGAAAACTGAACAAAATTTTCTAGCCAATGAAGTATATGGTTGTATGGGAGACCTTCAAGTCGTACGAATTTCTAAGTAAAAAATCAAATTAGTAACAGGCCATACCAAACCCAATTATGGTCGTACGAATGAGCTGAGGTCGTACGCCTTTCTAGATGGTTTTAAAGGATTTGTACTGGCTGAAGGCTTTTATACGGGTCTATACAAATGAGCCGTATGCCTCTCTGAATCACTTTGAAGAATTCCTACAGGTTGAGGCTTTTTTATAGTCCCACACAGTCATGTTTTGGTTGTTTAAAGAACTTTAAAACTCAGAATCAAGTATGTAACTCTTGTTTAATTGAGACAAATTGGGAGTTAGAAATTTAAATTGTTACTTTAAATTTTTATAACTCTAAATCCTCCATTGGCTATAAATAGGCAGCTCCTCTTTTCAATTCAAAACACAGAAAATCACACATCTTATCAAATTTTTTACACTTGTTTTATTCCTCTAAAATTATCTCTGATTGGGTTCAAATGCAGTGAAAGTTCGCTGTAAGTCCTTGCTATTGCTGAGCAAAGGAATTAGCACTCATTGTATCCTGGAAAATAGACACCAATTAACCTACGGAAAAGGGAATAAGTGGTGAATCTATTTTAAGGAAATTGAATTCTCAGACCTCAAGTTTCTTTTCTTTCAATTTATTTTGTTTCTTATAATTGTTATATTTTATGCTTAAACTAACAATTTTTTTACGGGACTTTACTAGATTGATTTTGTTTCGGTTTTGTTAATTTTCTAGTTTTGTTCTTTCTTTAGTTCTGATTTTATATCTATATGGCTGTAATTTTTGAAGTTGTTATTTCTAATTTTCTATTTCTTTGTAATTTATTACTGTAATTTTGTATTTTGTTTACTCATTACAGCTTGTATTTTATCTATACATATATGGCTCCGATATGATACATATCATCTGTTTTGTACAAATTTTTTTAGGTCGATACATTAAAAATCCATTACTGTTAATAGAAATGAATCGCTATTGATTTAATCGATGCCCACCTGTACAATCGTTATTTTTTGTTATGATCATAATGTATCAATGAAAAAAAATTTAGCTTACAATTTTTAAATCTTTTATTTTATTTATATAAATTTCATTTTCTTTAAGCATAAAATTGAAATAATGACAAAAGAATTAAATAAAGCAATAAAAGTGTGCAATATTCTTATAATTTTTATGATTTTTTTTAGGCATTGCTATAACCAGAGCAACATTTACTAGGGTTAGAGCAAAGAAAATTTTTATCAATAAATTTAAAATTATTTCTTAGTTTTATCAAAACATATGATATAAAATCTTATATTATGTGTAGAAATCAGTCATGGAAAATTTTCTACTCAATTAATTATTATCAATTTATAATTTTAAAATTTTATTTGCTTTCCCCGTATCAACTATTACTTTGGCAATAGCAACACTTTTTTTTTAATATATATATTAAAGATATTGATGAACCTCAGTTTAACAATCTCCTGTCCTTTGGAATGAACTTTGGTTGGATGCTTTGAAATGGACCTGCACAATACACAAATTTAAGCTTGAGAGCTAGGCTTTTTACCTGACAAACACCATTCGATAATTAAGTCAGTCTTCAAAGGTTACAATATTCTTAACCTCCTTAGAACTCGTGAGAATAAAAAGTTAGAGTTTTTGGAAAAGTTAGGATGGTTGAACAAATCTTAAAATGTATGTCATTATGACCTATTTATAGTGATAAATGTAATTTCAAGGTGGATAAGTGGCATTGTAACATAGAGCCAAGTATTAGCAGAGGAGAGAGGAAGACTGCGGTCCCTCCCTTGGAAGAGTGACACGTGTCCTCTCTTTGTCATATGAATATTCCTTGAACCATTAAATATGGTTGGTGATGTGACCCAAAGAGCATATTCGAGTCAGGTAGGACCCACTCGATGAAGCCCAATGATAGAGATCAAGGTTCTGACTTCAATCACCAAGACTTGACTTTTAAAGATTCCAAGACCCATTGTGTGGAATTAGTGGACCAATAACAAGATCAAAGTCTAAAAAGATGAAAGGGGCACTTCAAGTCTTAATCATGGAAATGCACAATAAAAAAAGATGTTTAAGAAGATTCTAAAGTTGTTCAAGAAGCGAGCAAGGCTACACAAAAAAAATCACTTATCTTAATTTGCAAGATAGTAATAAGAAGATTTTTAGTGGTGAACAAGGTTCAAGAGATATCCTTTCACATAATCTGATGAATTTTGGTGTGGAACATGCTTGAGAAATGTTTGTTTTACATATTAAGACAAGTTTTGGGGTTGTTTCATTAGTTTTCGGGTTGTTACAAGTTCAAGTCTAACTTTGCACTAAATTGAACTTATTATTTTAGGCCTTAAAATACTTATTTAATATGATCATATTTTGGTATAATAATTTGGTTATTTTTAAATTAATTTGACTCTTCCTATTCTTGGAGAAATGTTCTAAGCATAAAAATAAGACCAAATCTGTATTTTGAGAAGATATGGTGATTAATGAAATTTTTGAGACTGCTTTTCACTTTGTGAGGAATTCTTTTCAGTTCTTTGGTAAGAACTCAAATATGAACTTATCAAGATAACTTGCGATGTCCAACCCTTTGATAGTTTTGGTTTTTTTTTAACAAGGTTTGAATTGGGTCTACCTCCTATACTTGATAGCTTTAGTTCTCTTCAATAGGTTTGGATTCAATCACTTGATTTGTGAACAATTCTTGGGTTCTAAATCATATTAATCTGGTTCCAAACTCCCTTATAGCTTGTTGTTAGCAATACTTGGTATCATAACTTAACCTCATCTAATTTCCTTCTATTTATTTATCTGTCCTAATATTACTCTTATTACTTCATCAAAAATAATCCAAATTGTTTCTTTGTTCCACTTGTCCCTTTGTCATTCTTCATCTGTCATACTCTTCAATCCCCTTGCTTTCATTTTTGCTTTTCCATATTTGAATATAAAAAAATAAATCAAAAGTAAAATTCAAAGGAAAAAAAAATCAGAGTTGAAAAAAAAATCAGAAATTACATCATATTGTTCTTTTCTTGTTTAGATCATTCAAATTCACATAGAACTATCATATTCAGATTCTTCTTCACTTTAGTTCAAAAAAATATTCTTGTTCACTTAGAAAATTTTGAAACCTTTCTTGTTTTGTTTGGAATGTTTGTTGATATTTTCTCTTCATTTTCCTCCAAAATTAAAGCTTTCAAAATTCCATTACTACTTATTATTTTGGTAAGAAAATTGTTAAAGTCCTTGGTAAAACACTTGAAAGAAGAATTTATTGAGCGGTAAAAGACTGGAGTGGTGAGATCAGTTTTGAGAAAAGCAAAAAGGAGTTTAAAAACAAGTATTAACAATCTATTTTAAGTATAAACACATGAGGGAGTGTGTAATTTTCTTTATTTCCAATATGTTATGTACATGTTAATAACATGACTAGTGGAGAAGAGAAATAAGAACTTAACAATGATATTGTTTATAAAATAATCAATGATCAGTTCAAGATGGTGGATGATGATACAACTCTGAAGAAGATTAGTGATGCATGATGGGTTGACACGCTGTTGGAGAGTGACTCCTTTAGTTGGGTTTAAACTACCTACAAGAAGAAACAATAGTCAGGGGTGGCTGGACGTGTGTTTGGCATAAACCCTCCGACAATCAAGTCAGAATTTCTGTAAAGAGAGAACAACTCTCAAAGATGGAAAATATGGATTTTTAGCTTTAGAGTGGACTTACCTATGTGAGGCTTTAGATATTGTATTTATAGGGTGGAAACCCCTGTAGTGGTACACGTGTCCCCTTTAGGTGTGTTACAAAGTACTCGAGGAAGAGAGTTGTGATGTGACCACTGAATAGTTTCAGGGCTTTGTTAACACATGTCTCTGATAACCTCTGAACCCCGAAGGCTAATAAGACAAACTTGTTGAGGGCCGGGGGGTTCGGGAAGAACCAAGGTGCTAAGGGGTTCGAACTAACCTCCAATCCTTGGTTGGGGCTGAACTTGGCTAATGCTGAGTCGTATCAGTAGTCCCCCTCATATGTTAGCACTCAAAGGCTTTATAGCTCAAAGTGTACTTGAGTAGGGTTCACTGGGCTAGAAATTGCGTGCCTTCTTTTGGGCGGCAAGTTTGAATTTTGAATTTCAAATGGAGGGGATAGGACGGTTCGTGTGGCTTTTGAAATGATTAGATGTGACATTTCCTTGCCTTGTACATGACCTTCTATCAGGCTCGAATGAGACCGTTGCACTTCTCCATGTAACGGCGCCTATATTGCAGCTTATTCTTTTTTGCCACGTGGTGGAGTGTTCGACGGAGTCATGATGAGCCATTAAGAGTCATGACGAGCATTAAAGTTGGTGATAGTTACTGTTCACCAGCTGTCAGCCTTGAGCCATTTCTCTAGACTTTAATGCTCCTAGACGCCTATATAAACCCACCTTCTTCATCCTTCTTCATTTTTACTTTTTTCGATTTCTTCTTCTTTCTAATTTTCTATCTTCTTTCTACTTCCCTGTGCTTTCTCAAATTTCTATTCATCTTCCTTTTGTTTGTTTGCAATGGCTCTACCATAAAAATAATCCAAAAAACACTTTCTAGAGGTGGAAAAGCCTCAGAAACAAAGTAAGGCCCATGACACTGTGACTTATCTAAACAACACAGTGAGGCCACATATGAAGGACCTTAAACCAATGACCTTCAAATTTGGAGTCTTTCAAGAGATATAGACTCTATGTCTGGCTTCATACACATTGACCACCCTCAGCTGAATGCCAGAATTTTTCCAACCAACACCACAGTTGAACTACCAAAGGGGGATCAAGACTACGTTTGGTACTACTATCACCTTATCAGGGGCCTTCTCTTCTCCCCTTCACCCTTTTTCTGTCAGTGCTTTGAGTATTTCTAGGTCAACCTGATGATGTTGACCCCAAACTCAATTGAGGACCTCCACTGTTTTAAAGTTGTCTGCTACACCCTGAGCATTAGTAATTTGAGTGCAAAGATGTTCCAGGCATTTTTTAACCTCTCCGTCTCTAACGAGCCATATATATGGTGTTTTCAAAAGAAGCCATTACGAACCTTGTTCAGGGCCAAAGAGAATAAAGTGAGAGCGTTGAAGCCGTTTAAGAAGGGTCAGGTGGGCTTCGGGTTCCCTGGCGAGTATAGAGGATTGCCGAGGGTGGAGAAGCTAGAGAAGAATATGACCCTCGCTGATGTCTAGGGCATCCGAGCCCTTGCCTCTTGTCACCGTCTATTTGACCGAGGCTTGACCATAAGCTCCTTCCACCTTCGCCAGGACTATGGGTCCTACTCCCTGCCTCGCACCGTGTGAAGGGCCTCTGGTAAGACTTCATCTCTACTGCTTCATAATTGCATTGGTTATTTTTCCTCTTATTTGTTGCTAACTTTGACTCTGCTTGCAAGACCCTTGGTAGATCAAAAGGCAAGGGTCGTGCTAAAGGAGGTGGCCCAGTCTATGGTGGAGGCCTTTCCAGAGGCTAATCAGCCCCTGCGCCCTATGAATAACAAGGCTTTCTTGCTAATCCAATGCTTTAAGACCGGTGGCTTTAAGCAACTTAAATGTGGAAGTGCCTTGATATTGCTACCTGAAGAACTTCAGGGCTAGGAAGGAGGATCTGGAGTTTTCTTCTGAGTGCGACCCATCCGCTCTTGCCCTTGCTGCAGCCGAAGATGGAGAGGAGGTGGCTGGTCCTTCTAGAAGGGAATGCTGAGGTGGCCATGGATTCATTGGAGGAGTCCCCTGATGTACCGTTGGTTCGGAAGAGGGGGTCCACTATTATAATTTAGCCTACGGAGGTAAGGCTCGAAAGGAAGAAGCTAAAGAGGCTTTTTTGAGCATCTGAAGAGGCTGAGGAAGCCATGGTTCTAGTGAAGGAAGGTCCTTTCTGGTTGGGGTGACCAAAGAGATATCCCCTTAGCATTCAGAGTGGGGTAGTGGACGGACTTATGGACAATGATGCTGCATTCACTCTGGTCCATGGCCAAGTGACGTTCTTCTTAGAGGAGATGGCCTCCAACCTTCATTCGTTCCATAAGTTGACCAGCCAGTACTATCAACATGTCCACGTGGTTAAGGACGGGTTCTTACTGGTGCCACATTATAAGAATTTCTTGAAGCTTCACCCTTCGGAGGCTTTCAAGAGTCTGGCACAATGAAGTATCCTCACCCCTGGGGATATATCAAAGGTAGTTAAGGCTGCAAAGGCTCTGGCTAAGCGTTGATCCAAAATCCTCCAACCCCACCTTTGTCGATTTAAGTTCTGCTACCTGTGCCTTCTTCGCTGGTTCAGGTTCTTCCACCTGAACCCTATTCGTCGATTTAGGTTCCGCCACCTGAACCCTCTTATGAGCCATTCTCTCAAGGTAAGTGTTGTCTTTCTTTCCTTTTATTTACTTTTTAGTAACATTATTTTGGCTTTATGTGTAGCGGACCATGCAACTGGTCCGGTCGGCAGGGCTGAAATAAGTGCCCAGTCTACCTCTATCCTCCCCGAGGTCGGGCTTATTTCTTTGAGGGGTGTGTTGGAGACCCAAGGAGCTGTGGGGGACTTAGAGTCTATCCTAAGGTAGTCACAGCCATCGGGGGCTATCCAGAAAGCAAGTGAGGCGCAGGATGCGAATCCACCAATGGCCCTGACCCTTATTGAAGATGAACCAAATCTGGGGGGCTTTACTGAGGAGGTTGAAGATCTACCTACTGTACTAATGGAAGGTGAGAGGGGAATCAATGCTGGGATGCCGACTGATGCGCTT
>CAOJBK013736630.1:0-10914 GCA_948294925.1 Codiaeum variegatum
TAAAGTAATCAATACAATCAAAAACACAAACATCTCAATCAAATTCAACAACCATCATGTATATCATTCAACATACATCACACACATGACACAAGTTAGCAACTATCACACACACACAAACACACACACACACACACACATAGTGTGTGTGTATATATATATATAGTACAAATAAAAATATAAAAGATAAACATAAAAAGAAAATAAACATGAGTAAAAAGGGAGAAGTTTCAACCATCGAACTAAAAAGAGTGGCTCAATGAATCGGTGCCATCATAATCATCATCATCATCACCCTCAGCATCCTCATTTGACTATGCGTCAGTCTAAGGCTTGAAACTAGAATGGGAGACAGTGGCTTGCAGCTGCTGAAGTAAGTCTCCGTCTCTGGCTCAGAACTTTTTACCACCTCCACTAGAGTTACGGAAGATGATGCACCTGGGTGACTCTGGACTGGTGGCATGGAGGAAAAGGCACCTGATGGCCTGGTGCTGATGCTGGCTAGCCTAGAGAGGAGGCAAATCACCTTGGTTTCTTTAGTTTCATCTTCTTGGGGATCTTGAACAAGATCTTGGTGACCTAATTACACTATTTGCGCTCCTCTTGAAAATCTTCTAGAATAACCTGTTGATGCCGTTAGAAGTGGCCAATGTCTGCCTGTATGCACCGCATGGTATCCTCTATACTTGCCCTCGGGGCAGCAACAAGCGAAGGAAGCTCATCTGAAGAAGATAAAGATAAAGCTTCGGCGAGTGGTGCGAAAGACGAAGCCGCTTTATGACTCTTTCCCTTCTTTTCTTGTATCATATATTTAATGCTCTCAAGGTCAAATAGCTTTGTGGGCCCATACGTAGGCATATCCTTAACTCTAGCAATTAACCCTAAAATTCTAGCCAATCGAGTTATATAAGACCCACAATGGAGAAAACTTGAATCCCCTATATTTTCTTAGTCATTAAGTGTCCATAACAAAGAGTAGGCTACATTGACCATCCTATTTCTCTCCATGCAATATAGAAAATACAAATATGGCTTATTCATATGTCTCTCAGATTGAGAACGGGGAGAAATGGAACGTCCAAGAAAGTAGTAAACATACCGTAAAGCTAGATTCTTGAATTGTGAAGCCTTACTCTTTGCCAATACCCAAGGACCGATAGTAAGCTCTGCCTAAACCTTTTCCAGTGTCAGTGTATCATAAGAAAAAGTCATCATTTCATGATAGTACCAAGCAGTGTTGACTTCTACATTTATGTATAACCCAAAGCCTTGGGCTAATTCATTGATGCTCTTTATGAAGTCCTAACCACCTAACCGTAACTTGATGGCTTGTCGATCATAATCGGATAACCTCTTGGGCCATTCAAATGTGCATAAGAACTCTAAGGCGAGCTCCCGATAAGCTAACTCATGGATGTCATATAAGCTTTTCCACCCCGGTTAAGATAGCATGGCTCACGTTTGATTGCATTCTGATAGGCTAGCTAGAGACCCCCAGTCTGGTTCATACTTGGGAAAAATGGTTTTTTCCCCAACAGCTTTAATCAAACTTTTTTTCAACTACTCTTGGAATTGTAGATAAGGGTGGTTCAGGTTATAGTGCATGACAGCACCTCTATGGCCTCTAGGTTGACGGCCTATTGGTGGTGATGATGGATGTGGTAGTCGAATTGTCAGAGCCTTCTTCTTTGGCTTTTTAATAGGGGATAAGGAGATTGGCCACTTGTCATGGCCTTGGAGCTAGAAGATGCAGCAACAATGTGCTTCCTTGGACCCATTAGTAGGGGTGGGGTTAGGTCAGGCTGGTGGGAATTTTACGAAAACCGACCGAACCATTTAAATAATTATTTATAGTTGAACCAAACCATTTAAACATGAAAACTGAAATAATTTTTAACCATTTAAGAAATTGGTTTTTGGGTTAACCATTCGGATTATTTAGATATGGGCCTTATGAGCCAAAAAATTTTCTTTAAGAAAAAGCCCAATTTCATTTAATTTTTTTAATTATGTAATGACTTATTTAATTCCAATTAAACATATAATAATAATAATACAACCACAAAATTACTTAATATAAAGTAGTCTAACGTTACAGATTACAATAAAATTAACTAAATTTAAGCACAATACAAAAAACTTAGTCCAAAAGATAAGTCCAAAATTTACAAGTTACCAAAGGAAATAGATTTATGTATCTATGTGCTGGAGCTTTGTATGTATGTCTGGCATATACAATTAGAAATGAAGCTCTATTTCTATTTCCTGCAAAAAGAACAAAAGAATTTCTGCACAAATTTATGCATAAGGCATCAAAAAACAAATACAAAGTCAATAATTTATGGTTGAAAAACATAAGGAAAAAAGAAAATCAAACAATGGAGGGCATAGGTGCATCTGTTCAGTCATGAAAGTATGCATTGAAATTGTAATGGCTGCAGCATTGAATAAACATCAATGTTACCCCACATATTAAAAATTTAACAATGCAAACATAATGAAATCAGAGATGGAAGCCTCATCATAGCCCAATGCACAAAAAAAATTGTGGCTTAGAAACAATTTACAATCAAATTACAATGCATTTCAAAAGATGTGGCTGCATCACTGAAACAACTCAGGTTTCAGTGTTACCCCGTTAATAATATGCCAATACACTGCATACTGGATTCAGTGTGGAAGCTTCATCATAGCCCACACACATACAAATATGAATGCAACTAAACCTATAGATTATATGAGGAATGCACTACATAAATAATGAAAGAACAAATAAAGCAAACTGTTTGTCATTACAATGCCTTCACCACTACTATATCCCATACAATAACAAACCAACAAAAGACACTTACCAAGTAGATTGAAAAAGCAGAGGAGCACTTAAGGTAATGAATTTCTTTGGCCTTAAAAAAATGGCAGTTTGTAAAAATAGAAAATATATGATATATATGATGAGAAAGGAAAGAATTTATTAAACCTAAAACATGTAAACTGTTGACCTCCTCAAAAAAATAAAAAAAGGTTATCAACATTAGCAACAAAAATCTGCGAAAGTGATTAATATGAAAAAAAAACTCAGAAATAATACATTATATCAAAGAATAAATCAGGAAGGCAACATTAATAACTAGCTTCTAACAAAATTACCTAAACCAAATACTAGCAGCTTCCAATAATAGAATGACCCAGACCAACACGAGGTAATTTTACAAAGTTATGTAATATGGACAGAACACATAAATTAGGTACAAAAGAAAATAAAAGAACAGAATTAAACAATTGCAGAATAAAGGAATGGAGAGTAAGCTTCCACCTTGCTCAAAGTTCTCAAGATCATCAATACTTTCCTCAATAATCAAAGGCTTCCCTAAAGGTCTGATCCAGTCTTGTGTACATATCAATGCTTCCACAATTCTAGGAATTAAAGAACTCCTTAATGGGTCAAGTACTCTACCTCTAGTGCTAAATGCACTCTCAAAGGCCATAGTGGATATGGGAACAGATAAGATATCCCTATCTAATCTGGAAATAATTAGAAACCTTTCAGAATTTTGATTCCACCATTTAAGTATATCAATGTTTCCCTCAATGGTATCCTCACTCAAGTAAACATACAGTTCAGATTTTTTGCCCCCACCTATACCTTTTTCCCTTTTGTGCTATTAAAATTTTTCTTTCAGGGACATAGAATCCAATGATGAATTAGAAGAAATAGAAGAGATTCTCCCACCAAGAGAGATAGTGCTTTATAAATTAGTTTGAGAGGGAGAAAGAGGTTTACCATACTAGATTTAATATTCAGAATAAAGGTCATACAGGTCTAACCTAATTTTTCTAAAAAGGCTTCCACCAGATTCATCACCATACATAAGTCTAAGGGTGTACTCAAGGAATTCTAATTTTTCCATAGGGTCAATGACACTAGCAAAAAAAATCAGGAAGTTCATTTTCTTAAGGTCCTCTCAGTACTTATCATACTTTTCTTTGCAGAGAGACTAATGTTACTGTAATGGAATTAACCAAAGCCTACAAAGATTTTAAGAAACCAGTATGCATAACAAAAATATTTAATTAACATAATACTATACATTAAACTAAACAAAGGATATAATTTATCTTTGCAAAGATTTTAAGAGCCTTAGTGTCTGAGAGGAAAGATCGAAGGAAGGGACACTGAGTCTAAGCCTCAGAAAGAAAATAAATACTTACTTAACACAGAACCCTTAAACCACAAGAACACAAAAATTGAATTAGAAATAAATAGTACAGAACAAAATCCTAAATTAGAACTTGATAAAAATTCTTTTAAATCTATTAGAAAGTAAATAAACTGTTAAAAAAGAACAAAAAACCCCTAAATTTCCTATTTTAAAAAAATTATTAAATTAAAACTGAAACTAAATAAAATTTTTAAATCTAAATTTTTTTAAAAATCTTCAAAAAAAATTTTAAATTAAACAAAACAGAAATAAAAAGAAAGTAAATAAATAATACAAAAATTATTTTTAAAATTATAAACTACCAATTCAAGGTGAAAGAAGTTACCTTCGATTGTAGATCTGCAAGATTTGGTATTTGGAGTTGCATATCTACAATTAAATCTTGCATGCAAGAAAGCTTCCACCAATTTTCGATCTCCAAAAACATAAACAATAAAAAAATTTTAGTTAGTGATCTTTAAAATACAAGAAATAAAAAAATAAATAAAAAAAAGAACATTTGAGAGAACTTACATAAGATTTACCTTTACTTTGAGGTTCAGAGTAAGTGAGACTCAGAATTAAGAACAAGCTTCTAGCATCACGATTTTCCTACATGCAAAAGGAAATCAACATTATCATTTTGTTTAAATGGAAACAAAAAAATAAAATAAACTACAACAGAAGCAGAAAATGTGAGAATATTACCTTTTTTTTTAGATTCCATAAGCATTTCATCTCAAACTCAAAGACGAATACGAAAGCTTCCACCAAAACAAATTTCTTCCTTACATTGCATGCAAAGAGAAACATAAAAGAACAAAAACCATTAGAAGGTAGAAGTAGAAATAAACAAATCACAACACAAACATCATTTTTAGAGTCATAAACACAGACTCAAAGTAGGTATCTTACCTTTCTGAGTAAGAGATTCAAGGAGAAATGAAGGGATCAAGAGATATTTTGAGTATTAAAGATGAGTAATGGAAGAAATTTAGGTTTAATCTGGAAAAAAGTTGAGAAGAAACTAGTAGTTTCTCCTCTATGAGTTGAGAGGATTTAGGTTAGAGAGAGAGAGAGAGAAGGTTCTAGTGAGAGAGGCGAAAAATTAGAGAAATGAGAGGGTTAGGTGAAATGAGAGTATTTATATGTAGGGTTATGGGTAATTAGGGTTAGGGAATATCGGGTTGTCGGACGGGTTTGGTTATCCAAACCCTTTGACCAACCCGATTGCCCAAAAAGTGAAAATTTTAAAAACCTTACCCGAACAAAACCCTTTAACTTGTTTCCTCCAACTCGTCTTATTCGGTTTGGGTCGGGTCAGTTTGGTTTGTTTTTTCCCACCCTTACTCATTAGTCTGCAAAACAACACAAAAAATTACCAAAGAAAGAACACCATAAAAGGCTATTAGTGGTTAGCTTGCAATTAAAATAGAATCTTAGCAAGGTAACTGCTAAAAATAGACCATTACTAACCTAAAAATATGAGAAAATAACCAGTATATATAACCCAAGCACCCTACTCAAGTCCCACCCCCACACTTAGATAATGACAGATTTCAAAGCACCAAAAGAAGTGTAAAGTGTGTGTTTGTGCTCCACTTAGGTATTGGGTGAGAGTTTGCCCTTCGTTTCTAAATAATTCAAGTATAACATGCTTGGCACTTTTGTTCCAACATGAACCCCAACTCACTCCAACCAGAAATCAACAATTTGGCACAAACAACACTAAACATAGGATTAGAATAATATGCCTGGTATGCAATGCATACAAAAAAATTAAGCCAAAGTGAATGGGCATGTTATAAAAGGTAAAACAACACAAAATGTGTTGAATTTCAAGTGAAATCAAAGCCCCAACTCACTTTGGCATTTCATCGAACATGTTGCATGCACATACTCAAACTACAAAAATCATCAATCAAATCACTCCCAAATTGTATAAAAGAAAGAGACTATAGGGATTCAAGGGTTTGGGCAATGAAAAACCAACAATTTCTCATGGGATTTTCAAAAAAAATTCAAATCTTAAAAAAACTAAAGCTAATATGAATAACAACATAAATTCAAGCAAAACAATGGAATTAAAACCAAATTAAAGGCATAAATAACATATTCAACACAAACATTGCAACAAAATCAAAACCCTACAATGCCAATCTAAACAAACCCTAACAATATTGCTAATACAAAACAAAGAATGTAGTAAAATTAAGGAAAAAAGAAATAAAACCTTGAGAATCTTGATTAATTTGTGGAAAGAAACCATGAATCCTTAAGTTGTTTAAGTTTTTGAAAGAATTTGGGAGTGTTTGAGAGTAAAGGAATTACTAGAATTATGAAAAGGATGCAGTTTATGTGAAAAATAGGGTTTATAAAATTGTTTATACGTATGGGCCCCACTATTTAGGTGAAAAATATCGCGCTCATAGGTATTACTCACGGTCGTGAGCAAAGGTCGTAAGTAATGCCTGTGACTAGACAATTTTAGGCAGTAAGTGTAGGTTGGCTCACATGTATTGGTCACACCTGTGAGCCATACCCGTGAGTCAATCAATATTATACAAAAATAGGCAGTGGCACAGCTAGCAGTCAATGGCATTGGTCACACCCGTGATCCAAGGACGTGACTGCCTAGTGAGTTGCTACCTATGAAATTTTTCAACCCAAAAATGACTAACTATTTTCACCTATTTTAGGCCTTAACTTACCCACGATTCATACCACGAATTTTGGCACTTCTTATGGCTCAAATCACTTACCATTTCACGTCAGTTTAAGCTCAATATTCCTACAACACTCTCTAACCAAGTGTTATATCTCTTTTTACTCATGGTAATTAAAGAAAATTAAAACTATAAACTAACAAAAAAATAAATTTGGTAATCGGTGGGTTTCCTCCCACCAAGCGCTTCTTTAACATCGTCTTAGCTGGACGTTGGGTAAGGTTGTCACCTCAACTCTTAGAGCTACCAAACCTCCTTGAACCCGAATAGTTCCCCCCTATCCAAGTATAACTTAAGTCTTTAGGGGTTGACTTTAAAATCACCCTTTTCGGGGTGACTGAACTCAACCACACCATAGGGAAACACTTCCTTCACAATAAAAGAATCGAACCATCAGGATTTCAACTTTCCCGAAAATAACCTTAAGCGTGAGTTAAAAAGCAATACCTTATCACCTACCACAAATTCACGCTTTGTTTGATTTTAGCATCATGCCATCACTTAGTCCACTCCTTGTACATCCTTGCATTGTCATAAAGCTCCAAACGAAGCTCATCAAGCTCATTCAATTAGAGTCTTGTTTTCTCACCTGCACACTCTAAATCATTATTAATTTCCCTAATGGTTGAATAGACCTTATGCTCGATTTCTAAGGGGAGATGATAAGCTTTACCATAAACAAGCCTAAAAGGTGCTGTTCCAATCAGGGTTCTATAAGTGATTCTATAAGCCTATAAGGCTCTGACTAATTTCTCAGCCCAATTTCTCCTATTTTGCTCTATAAACTTTTCTAGTACTCTTTTGATCTCCCGATTGGAATTTTCAACTTGCCCGCTTGTTTGCAGGTGGTAGGGGGTTATAAGTTTATGAACAACACCACATTTTTAAAAAACTTTATCTAATTGTGCATTTCAAAAGTGAGTGCATCTATCACTAATGACTACCTTGGGCATACCAAAGTGACCAAATAACTTTTTCAAGAACTTGAGAACCACCCTAACATCATTTATGGGTAGTGCTTGTGCCTCTAACCATTTTGACACATAGTCAATAGCCACAAGAATGTATCTATTACCAAAAAAAACTAGGGAAAGGTCCTATGAAGTCAATTCCACAAACATAAAAAACCTCACATTCAAGAATACTGGTTTGGAGCACTACATCACGGGAAGAAATATTGCCTGACCTTTGGCATGCATCACATTTGCTTACCCAATCATGGTTGTCCTTGAAGATGGTGGACTAATAGAATCCTACCACCAAATTCTTATGAGTGGACCAATTTGGACCAAAATGACCTTCGGCTATAACCTCAAAGCATTGATCCAATATTTTCAAGGTTTCTAACCAAGCCACGCACCTCTGGATCAACTTATCATTGCACAATCTAAATAAGAAAGGGTCCTCCCAAAAGTAGTATTTTAAGTTTGAAAAGAACTTTTTCTCTTGGTGAAAAGTTAGACTTATTGGAGTTCCCTTCCAGCAAGATAATTCGCCAAATAGGAAAACCAAGGGATAGTAGAGGAAGGAGTAGAGTTACATACCTTACTTACCATTTTGAAGAGTTGCTCGTCTGAAAAGGTGTCCTTGCTCTCCCCTTCATCCAATTCTTCAAGTTCTGGGTTCTCCAACCATGATAAATGATCGACTGTCAAATTCTTCGCTCCCTCCTTATCCTGAATCTCTAAATCAAACTCTTGAAGCAACAACACACATCTTATGAGCCTTGGCTTTGCATCATTTTTCGCAAAGAGATATCTCAATGTCAAATGGTCAGTGTAAACCACTACCTTTGATAAAATGAGATAAGAGTTAAATTCATCAAAGGCGAACATGACCCCCAAAAGCTCAATGGTGGTGTAGTTAACTTGGGCATCATTTAGGGTCTTGCTAGCATAGTAGATCGATTGAAAGTGCTTTCCTTTGCTTTTCCCTAAGACAACTCCCACAACATAGTCACTTAAATCACATATTAACTCAAATGGGAGCCCCCAATATAAAGCCACCATAATGGAAGCATGGATAAGTTTTTCCTTCAAAGTGTTGAAAGCCTCTAAGAATTCCTAATCAAATTGAAACTAGACCTCTTTTTCCAAAAGCTTAGTGAGAGAGTGAGAAACTTTGGAGAAATCTTTAATAAATCCTCAATAGAAGCTCCCATGCCTATGAAAACTCCTAATGCCCTTAACATTTGAAGGTGGAGGTAGCTTCTCAATAGTGGCCATCTTGGCTCGATCCACTTCTATCCCATCCTTTGAAACCTTGTGCCCCAAAACTATTCCTTCATCCACCTTAAAGTGGCACTTTTCCCAATTAAGTACAAGGTTTCTTTCTTCGCACCTTTTTAACACCCACTCCAAATTAGCAAGACAACTCTCAAAACTATCCCTATGGACCGAGAAGTCATCTATGAAAGCCTCTATGATATCCTCTATTAAGTCATCAAAAATTACTATCATGCACCTTTGAAATGTAGCTGGTGCATTACAAAGTCCAAATGACATTCTCCTATAGGCAAAGGTGCCATAAAGGCAAGTGAAAGTAGTTTTATCTTAGTGATCTGGTGTGATGGGGAATTGAAAGTATCTCGACAACCCATCAAGGAAGCAGTAGAATGAGTGCCTGGCCATCCGCTCTAGCATTTGATTGATAAAAGGCAAGGAAAAATGATCTTTGTAGGTGGCGTCATTTAATCTTTAGTAATATATGCAAACTCTCCACCTGGTCACCGTCCATTGAGGAATCAACTCATTTTTCTCAAAAATGGGATAGATGATTCTGGCATCAAGGAGTTTGATTACCTCAGCCTTGACTATCTCTTTCATTTTAGGATTTAATCATCTTTGTGGTTGCACTATTGGTGTGTACTTATTTTCCATAAGAATATTATAAGTTCAATATGATGGACTAATCCCTCTTATGTCCGCTATTTTTTAGACAATCACTCCCTTACATATCTTCAAAAGATCGATCAACCTAAATTTCTATTCTTGTGATAACCATGCACTTAGTATAATCGGGAGCCTTTTTCCTTCCCCTAAAAAAGCATATTCCAAATGGTCCAAGAATTCCTTTAGCTCCAACTTCAGGGGATCTTCTATGGAAGGTTTTTCCCTTTCCACATTGGGCATTTCAATTGACTCATATTCCCTTTTTCTCTCCATGTATCCACTACCATCTAAGTTCATTACTTCCTCCTTGGCTTCTACATCCTCATCCTCAATGTTTCTCTGTAAAAAAACACCTTTCAAGGGGGTCCTTAAAAGTAAAGTTAGTAACAAGATTGAGGGTCTCATTCTCACAAAGATCTTCGCATGAGCCCTCATCATAAAAATTCGAAGGGTATTTCAGGGATTGAGTTACATTAAAAATCACTTTTTTTTCTCACCCCCCTTAAAGTGAGGGTACCTTCATGGATATCGATGATGGCATGGGCTATGTTTAGGAATGGTCATCCTAAAATCAATTATACATCTGTGTCATCATCCATCTCCACTACGACAAAGTCCACTGGAAATATAAAATCTACAACCATTATTAACACATCCTCAACTATCCTCTTAGGGGATATCACAGACTTATCCGCCAATTGAATTTTCATTTGTGTTAGTTTAGGTGCCCCGATAAACTAGTTTCTTAAAAACATGATAAGGCATTACACTAATACTAGCTCTTAGATCCGCTAATGCCTTTTTTAATTTCAAGATTGCCAATTAAACAAGGGATATTAAAGCTACCAGGGTCTTGCAATTTCTTTGAACAATGGTCGAAGACTTCTCAAACAAATGTGCCATAGATACTTCTTCGGGCTTTCTCTTGTTAGAGATGAGCTCTTTTAAAAATTTTGCATACTTGGGCATTTGTGCAAGTTCTTTGGCAAAAGGAATATTTATGTTTAAAGAGATTAAGAAACTTACCAAATGAGGAGTCCAAGAGGTCCTTTTATTGATGTGCCAAATATGGCACTCTCGGTGTGCACTCCTTGACCG
>CAOJBK013737269.1:0-10134 GCA_948294925.1 Codiaeum variegatum
GTCTTTGATGCATATATATCCACTACGAACATCAATTTTTCTTAAAAATATTTAGATATTTAAATTTTACATACTTGAAATTTGAACCAACTAAATCAATTTCTAGAATTTAACCGATAAAATTATGATCGGTTCAACCTATAAATTTTCATTAAAATTTAAAGATATACAAGAGTGACCGATAAAACGATAATCGGTCTAGAATAAAAACTTGTCAAATTAATCAATCTAACACTGATATTAATACATTAGCATTACAATTTAGTTCAATCATTCCATATCTTTCTCAAACTGAGATCGATCCATAGATTCCCACAACAAGGGTTTTTATAGCTTTAAATACTTGCCATTGATTGATCGGCCTTTGTTTCTTCCTTCCTCGCCCGAGAGCTGATAGGCCCCGTTACCTATGATCCTTGTAACTTTGAAAGGGCCTTCCCAATTTGCTGACCATTTTCCTAGCTTAGGCTGCTTCTCCCCAAGTGGCAAAATAGCCTTTCAAAAAAGATCCCCAATCCTAAACTATTTAGAGTGAACCCACCTATTGTATGCTCTTTCTACCCTTATTTTTTGCACCTTCATTAGGTCTAGGGAAGCCACTCTTGATTCATTAAGACCATATAATTCCCTATAAATAGCTTCTTCATACTCGGATAGGGATAGTCTATCTTGATATTTTCTCTTGGTAGACTTGACTAACCCATAGGCGAGCTTGAAAGGTGTAACCCCTGTGGCTATTTTTACACTACTCCTAATGGTCCACAGTGCTTCTCCTAATAATTCATGCCATTTTCGAGGATTTTTGTCTGCTGTCTTCTGGTTATACCCTTGATTATCTTGTTAGTGGCCTTTGCTTGCTCATTGGCTTGGGCATAGTAGGGAGTCGAGTGGAGCAACTTGATCCCACATTCATTACATAACTCTCTAACTTCTTCCCATGTAAACATAGTCCCCTGTTCTGTTGTGATCGTTTAGGGTAGGCTTGTACGAAAGAGGATGTGCTCTTTAATGAATTTTATCACAACCTTCTCAGTCACATTTTTCAAAGGGGCCACCTCCACTCATTTGGTGAAGTAATCTGTGGCCACCAAAATAAAGTAATGATTCTGAGAAGATGGGGGATAAATTTTTCTTATAGCATCCATAGCCCATCCTCTGAATTACTAGGGCATAATGATCGAATGGAGTTCCTTTGTTGACGATATCTGAATAGGACCATACTTCCAGTAAGCTTCACAACCTATATCATAATCCATACAATCTTTCTCCATCTTAGGCCACCAATAGTCATGCTGAAGTAGGAGTTGTCTCATCAATCTACCAACTTGATTAGCTCTAGCTGGTCCTTCAAGCACATCGGCCATGGCTAACATTACTTCATTGAGGCTGAGACATAGCATTAGCTGATCTTTATATCTCCTATATAAGATCCCCTCTTTCTGCTAAAAATTAGAGGCTAGGAGTCTTATTTTATGATCAGCCTCTATAGATGGGTCTTCCATAGGCTTTCTCCAATCTTGAGTCACATCAGTCATAAAGACCATTGGATGTTTTTCTAATTACTCCTGGAGCTGACCGATGCCCTTTGTAGATAGTACAGAGATCAACCAATAATCTAGTGGGATCTCTCCAAACCATTAGTGGTGGCCTGATGCACCTTGAACGAGCTTGTTTGCTTCTTAATTTGAAGCCATAGATGATTATTATAATGAAACATGTTCAAAAGATTCAAGCATGTGCATGGCCCTGTTGCAATAAAGTTGAATAACTGCTACCTCACATTTGTATTCTCTAGTAAGCTAGTTTATCACAAACAATGAATCCCCTATGATATCCACTAACCGTGCCCCATTTTGGCCTCTTCTTCTAGCCCAATGATTAAGTCTTAATACCCGACTTGGTTGTTTGAACAAGAGAAACCAAGAACAAAACCTAGCTTTTTATTGATGCCCTTAGGATAAGTCAAAACAATTCAAGCCCTTGCCAATACCAATGTCTTTAAACTGTCAAACCATAATTCCTAAGCTGACGATTCAGAGATATAATTCACTTCCTCAACAAACTCCTTGCTTGGATGATGAGGACTGACCTTTAACTGCTTAGAGAGGGACATACTGAAGGTGGAATTCTGATAATCCAACTACCCACTTCCCGTTCTAATTTCTTAAATAGGGTCTCCGCAGGATATACTTCATTATATTAGTTTAGCTGGCCATCAGAACAATAACTGGGAGCATGTAATACTTGAGCTTGGTGTAAGAGAAGTACAAGGCTAACTCGAGTTTCTCGATAGGGGTATACCTTGTCTCCACATTAGTTAGGCTTCTGCTAAGGTAGTAGTTAGCCCTCTCGTATCCCCCTTGATCATGGGCTAATATGCTTCTAATCGTGTCATCCGAAGCTGATAAATACATAATAAAAGGATCTTTAGTCCTGGAAGGTGTCATGACTAGCAGTTTGGTGAGGTATGCTTTGATTTCATTGTATACCACTTGATGCTCCTCGATTTAGGTGAATTCTTTATTTCCCCTTAGTAATGGTCTCTAAGGACGAAGTTTCCTAGATGTGTTAGCAGTTAACCTTCTCAAAAAGTTAATCTACCTTATCAATATATGAAGTTCCTTCTTCTTTCTCGAAGGATGTGCTTCCAAAATTACTTTGGCTTTGTTTTTGTTGATATCCACACCCCTTTGATGTATGAAAGAACCCAAAAAATTAACAATAGATACTTCAAAAGCACACTTCAAAGGATTCATGTTTAGCTGATACTGTCTTATTCTTTCAAAGGATTGCTTCAATTTAACTAGTGTTGTTCCTCCTATTGGAATCTGACCACTATGTCATTAATATATACCTCCATAAACTTCCTCAAGAATTCATGAAAGATGGCATTCATTGCCATTTGATATATGGCCCCTACATTCTTCAAACCGAAAGGCATCATTATTCACTCATATACACATATTAGTCCAGGACACCTAAAAGCTATCTTACTCACATCCTCTTTAGTAATTTTGATTTGATTGTAACTCAAGTGCCCATCCATAAAACTCAGGATTGAATTTCGTGTTGCCAAATCAATCAACATATTAGAAATGGGCATAGGGTACTCCTCTTTGGGAGTTGCTGTGTTTGGATTTCTAAAGTCAACACATATCCTTAGCTTCCCATTTTTCTTAATCACTAGGATGATGTTTGAAAGCCATTATATATAGACTATAGGCCGAATGAACCCTGTTCTGAGTAACCTTTCGATCTCTTGCTTAATTAACTCCTCAGCTTTGGGAGACATTCTCCTCATGGGTTTCTAGAATGGATTAAACTTGGTTTTGTAGACAACTTATGTTCCACCAATTCCCTGGCCAGCCCAAGCATTTCATCATAAGTCTAAGCAAAGCAATCTTTATACTCTCTTAAGAGCACTACCAGCTTTGCTTCAAATTCTGGTGATAGTTTTGCACTTACATAAATTGGTCGTGGATCAACCTCAGTTCCCGGATTAATCTCATTTAGGGGATCCTAAACCTCAATTGGCTCATCTTAGAGTTTTCTGCTTACTAGTCCCAAGTTCGTGAGCTCCAAGGTCAACATGGGATCTTTCCCCTCATCCTAAAAAATGCACTCTACTATGCAAACTTGCTTCTAAAAAAATTTTCAAAGTTTTAAGATCACTTCCATTTTCTTTTTTGAGATCCTATCGATAGATTAATTTGAGGATGATGCTCAGTGGATTGGTCGAACTATCTTAAGCCGAGATAATTGATCGGTCACTACCATTTTCTTGTCGAGCTTCATTTAAGGGTTGAAAAATAGAGTCTTTGACTCAACATCATGGTAAACTGCATCTGAGAAATGCATTTCCTGCCCAAAACGGTTGGGATCTGCATGTACTATCTTAACATAGTCATCTCTGAATAGGATCAACATAGTGCATGCTTGAAGAATGCAAAAATTTGAGTGAATCTAATCTCTTCCTAGCAATAGGTTGTAGTTTACTTGAGTATCTACAACATAACATCTAGTCGGCCGAGTTTCCCTGCCGACTTTGAGTTGAATGGTTATGAATCCCTCTGGTAATGTTTTCCCCTGCGAAGTCATGAAAGGAAAGCTTGGACCTTTTAAGATCCTGATTGGTAAGTCCCTATTTCTTAAATGTCTTAAGAGGTAAGATATTGACCCCTGCCCCATTATCTACCATGACCCTATTAGTAGCAATCCCATTTGCCTTGGCCTTAATATTGAGGGGCTTAATGTAATTTGATAAACATCTTTGGCATTCCTCTATAATAATTGACAATAGTTGCTGCGACCCTTTGTCATCTATATCTGCCTCCAATATATCCCCATCTAAGGTAGCTCACTGCCTAGGTTTGGCCTGAAACTCCATTGTTAAGATGGTAACCAATTCTGGGTCTACTTTCATTTTAGGGATGAGAGTTATGGTTACCATGTTGATGCTCAATTTTCTAATCAGCCTCGGTTCTTCATTTATCTTCACCCTGGCCGATTCATCTTCCTTGGGGCTTTGATTTTTCAACCAAACCTCATGTATTACTCCATTAATGTTTTCAATTATTGGTTGGTCTAGGATATCTTCTTCCATGGGTTTTTTGCCTTGCTACTTATCCTTTCTACCCCTTCTGTCATCATCTTTCCTTTACGATCTCTCACCATGAGGATGTAGATCCCTAGGGTCTACTTTCTTTCCTTTAGGTGCCTACCATTTGGCACGTTGCACCATAACACGTTTACTATCAAAATCTTGCCTTTCTTAATAGCCGCTGATCTCTAACGACTAATGTTCTCTCAACTTGCTCAATGGTCACTTTATTCTTGTTTTTCATATTAGCCCTACATTCATCTTCCTATTTTTCTTTCTCCTCCCAGTACCTGTCTTCCTATTCCTGAGCTTTAATCCTCCTCTCTCGTAATTCCTCTCTCTTTTTAGGCTCATATCTCATAGCAACCTGAAGCCTTTCCATCTGCTTCAGCCTATGTAATCTTCTCTTTTAAGTGCGAGTTAGAAATGGCCGTGGTGGCTTGCTATGACCTATTCTTAGAAACACACTGTTGGAACTGGAAGCTTGGGAATTGGGATTGTGCTGCTCCCATTTCTCTACCTTCCTTAGCATGGGCTTAAAGGTTTATGGAACCTTCTCATCAGGATTGGCTTTCTCTTTCACCACCTCGAGAGCATGCTTAGTCTTCACAATCTCCACATAGCTTTTTTCTTAAAGCTTTGTTGGGAATTGTAGTCTTTGGTGCACAGATCTCTCCGGGTACTGCAACCATTAATAAATAAGGCACTTCTCCTCACCATCAGTGAGGGCTTGCCTTTTCTCATGAATTTAGGGTAAAGAGGAAGCCTCTTTTCTCTTAGGAATGATCTCCAACTCGACCCTACGATTCGGGCATGTGAGGCATACTTCATACCCCTAGTTCTCTCTTTCTCGAGCTCCCTCAAGCTTTTTTGAGTGAGATCTATCTTCACCCTTAGCCGATCCACCTAATTTCCTGACCTTTTTAGTCCTAGAGGAGTGACACTGACCATACCCACCTTGAATCCAATATTGGGGCCTTTCGAAAAGGGAGTTGTCTTGACAGTGGTCTTATCCTTTCCAGGAAATAATAGCCTACCCTCCTCAATGGATTTTTGCACTAAATTTCGGAAAGTAATGCAATTGTTTATGTAATGTCTGTCCACTTTATACCATTTGAATTACATCTTTGGTCTCTCCTCAGGTTTGGGAATTACATGTCCCACACTTAACTCGATTTGACCCTCTTAAAGTAGTAAGGAAAAAATCTCCTTGGCTTTGGATATATCAAAAGAATATTCCTTGGCCAGCTTATTTGTATCTTGTTTTTTTTGTTGAGGCCTCAATGCATGGCATGAAAATGGGGATCCAGGCTTCAACTCAGCCATATAAACTTCTATTTCCTCTGATTCTGATTTCTCATCAGGGGTTGAATATGTTACCTGTTCCTGGTAGTAGGACCAAGTTGGCTTTTCTATTACTTCTCCTTGAGCAATTATTCATAGCTTGTTATTCAGTCTAAAAGGTTATAGAAATCATATAATTTCTATCCCTGGAATTTCTCCCTTATGGCCATGTTCATGCCCCAAAATGCTAACTCAACCAACTCCGACTCTAGAACGCTAGTGGAGTACTGAATCTTCAGTTTTCTAAATCTAGCCACATATTTCTTGGCAGCTTCTCTAGGTATTTGGTGATCTTGGCTAGGTTAGCCAAACTTGTATTTGGTTTCGAACTGTAAATTTCATTTGTAAAAGCACAAACCATAACTTCCTATGAATTAATGCTATTAGGATAGAGCCGACTACACTAATCAAAGGCAGACCCTATGAGGGAGTTTGCAAATAACATAAGCTTAAGATTACTGTTGTATGAAGCTTTGCCACATTGTGTAGTGAATTTAGCCAACTGCTCCTTTGTATTAATATTTCCATCTCCTAAAAAAAGGTAAACTTAAGGGTCCTATAGTGTTTGGGGTATGGATTAAAGGCATCGATGAATTCAGGATATGGTTACCCATGAGCTTCCCTAGGTGGCCTGTCTAGCTGGACACTCATTCATTACAACTATCTAGCCAAATCATTTTCATTCCACTAACTAGCAATCTAATACTCATGGATGGGCATTTATGGCTGAGGATAAACCACTAGCTGGCCATTTTGTGGAGCATAGGCTATCGGATCACCCAATGGTGGATGGAGTGGTTGCTGTTGAGTGGGATCGGGTATAAGTATGTGGACTGGAGGCACAAGCTATAATTGCTACTGATATTGCCCTAGATTAGGCGGATAATAGCTGGGGCCAATAATTGGAGGTGGGGGCGGGGGGAGGGGGGGGGGGGGGGGTGGGGGGGTGGTGTAAATTGGTTTCCCCAGATTCTTGTATCGACCTAGGTCCTCCATGTAATATCATTGGTCAAGAGCTTATTGAGGAAGTATAGGTTGTTTCCTTTGACCAATGTTCAATACCTTAGGAGTAGGTGGTTGTTGTTGATATCGGCCTTAGTTTCCTTATTGCTGACCCTGGCCGGTATTCGGTGCTTATGGAGGCATAATTTGTTACTGTGGATATCGACCTTGGTTATCCTGTTGCTGACCTTAGCCGATATTTGGTACTTGGGGAGGTATAGGTTGTTGTTGGGGATATTGGCCTTGGTTATCCTGTGGCTGATCCTGGTAAAGATCCTGTCTTTGTGAGTCTAACCTCTCCATATTATAGTTGTTGTTAGGTGGTTGCTGTCGATTCTGTCAGGGAGGGGTACCCCTATTTGTGGCCACATCCCGATACCTTCCTACGAGTAGGTTTTTAATGTTGGTAATGGAGTCATTGAAGGAATGTATGTGTCTGATTATGGGCATCTCTATTTTCTTTAAGCAAAGGCTGCAAAACCTGAGCCATTTGGTTCATGAGCCCAATATACATGTCCATGTTAGCAGCTGCTACTGCTATTCCCACTATGTTGAGATAGGTGTCAGATAAGTACCACGGCCTAGGTAGCTCGATGTCTCATTGATACTCATCTTCGATTTCTCCCCCAGTCACATCATATTGGGGAGGATTTGGCAGTCCCTTGAGTATGATACCTTTCGAAGCCAAATGCCCATAGTTTCGGCTGTACCTATAATGACAGAGTCAATTGTCTCATTAGAGGAGTTAATAGTTTTCTTAGTTTATTTTTGTTTACCTGCCATATTGCAATTTAGGAAAGTCTCACTGAGCGTGTCAATTCTGTTTGGGTTAGAATTTGAGTCCCAACCCATTTAAGGCACTCGAGTCCAATATTATTGGTCTAGGAGTCCTTGGTTCAATATAAATAGGTATAAGGGTTCTTCGTATTAGTCTAGGTGAGTATCAATCTAGGAATATCAAAATTGAAGAAAGTATATATTAATCATTTTAGATTGATAGTACAAACAAACTATCTTTTTGGTATTTTTGTATGAATATAAGAGAAATCAAATAAAACAATAAGAAAAATGAGCTAAGGAGTATAAAAATAAATGTAAGCCCGGATAATTGTCCCTTGGATCAGAGAGAAAGTATTACCGCCGATTACGATTCTAAGGGCTCTGGTAAGATCTATCCTACTAGATGTAGGTAACATCATCACTAGGAACTCCTGAACTGTGGGAGGTGAGTCTGGTATATTGTTTCAAAAATCGTCAACCACTATTCTACCGATTGGAGATGTAGGAAAATCATCACTCTGATCGAGTGAAACAACTGCGATATTGACAGATCGAAAGAGCTAAGTTACTCTACTCCTAAAAGTTTTGCCAGAGTAAAATAGGGTTTTGAGTGATAAGAGTTTGATCCTAGAAATTTAACCCCCTTATTTACCTTCCCTCCTATGGCATTGATGTCCTACCTTAAGGATGTTTGTGGGCTTGGGCTTAGGACTTGTGTTTTGGAAAACTCAGTCCTAGCTTCCTTGTAAAGCTCTTAAGTAGTGGGCCTAGAGATAAAAATCAGCATGGGGTGCAAATATGAGCTCTCAGCTCGTTCGATCTAGAATTTGGGCTTGCATCTTTGTACCCTCTTATGTCCTCGGCCCAGGATCCATAAGTCATCACCATTGACCTGTGAACTGTGCTTATGTACTAAGCCCATCTCCTCACCCCAATTCATAGTTAGTTTTGTGGCCTATTTCACTAGACTCTGGCTTTGTGGGCTTACTAATTGGGCTAGTGTTAACACATAGAAATTTGATAGCGAATTAGATTATATGGGAATTAATCATTATACCATTCTTTATGTAAAGGATTGTTTGGTTTCACCATGTGCTCTCACAGATAAAAGAAAATTAACTCTTAATTATTTAAGAATAGTTATAGAAGCTTGAAAAAGGTTGTTGAAAATTGAAGAATAGTTATAGTTATATAAGCATGTTGAAAATTGAAGAATACGTAATTTACTACTAACTTATGTATTTATTACTCTTTCTCTAACTCCTACCCAATCAACACTTCCTAATTATTTCATTGGCTCACAAGTATTGAATCCTTAACCAATAATAATTATACTATTATACATGATGTTAGGGTTGTATGCCATAGAGCCTGTACTTTATGTATATATCTGTATTCTTAATCTATTAATGGCAATTAATATAGATGTTTTCGTTTAAATATTCATTTTCATTTTAGTGTATGACATATATATGTTCCATAAGTACTATATAAGAGAATCTATTCTTAAAGAGTTTGGGAATTTGGAGACAGATTCTTTTTGTCAGACTTTAAAGTAAGTTCACAATCATAGGATTATTGGTAGGAACGTCATTAATTCGGAGAGACCGTTACCTCTATTGTCATCCGTGACAAGTATGGAATACTTGTTAGTATAAAGGTAGTGAGTCTCAAACAACAGATATATGATGTTGAGACAACATATGGACACTCATGAGATGAGTAAGTCGAACAGTGACATTAGATGATAGACACATGTTTTATCCATTAATCAATGTCTGATCATCTAGATTATAATTGTGCATATAATCCTTAGACTTGAGGTGGTATGTTATCTAACATATTGGTGGCTATGGTTTGTTACTGCTTATATACCAATGCTAACCAAGTATTGGTATATGGCATATGGTGGCCATAATCAGTGGTATGTTGAGATAAGTGATCTCCAAGAAAGAATTCATTAACTTGGATAAATAAAGAAGGAATCCTATGACTTTTGGTTGTTCTTGATTTAAAAATCCTTTCTTATGAATACCACATCATCTTCTTCCCTTAGAGATTTAAACCATTCACTATTCACCATCTTCTCTATTGAGCAAGAGAAAGATGTTAGGGTTGTATGCCTTAGAGAATGTACTTTATGTATATATATGTAATTTGAATCCCAATTATGGCTTAATATATATGTTCTCATTTAATGATTGATTTCATTTTAGTGCATTATGTATATGTGTTCCTTAAGTTCTATGTAAGAGAATTTATTCTTAAAGTGTTTGGGAATGTGGAGACAAATTCTTTTTGTCATATACTTTAAAGAAAGTTGACAGTCTTAGGATTATTGGTAGGAACATCATAAATCTAGATAGATCGTCACCTCTATTGTCATCCATGACAGGTATTGGATACTT
>CAOJBK013738933.1:0-11482 GCA_948294925.1 Codiaeum variegatum
AATAACAACCCCTACTCAAATACATATGACCTCGGGTGGAGGAACTACCTCAAATTAAGATTGGTGGGAGAATTCAAATGATTGAATATGAGGATCTCCTTATCATATGCTAAAGTTGTGGTCAATATGGCTATACATATGAGTCTTATAAATTCCAAGTGAAAGATTTTCTACCTTTCCCTATAGACAAAGAAACTTAAAGCACCCCAATTGTGGATTAACCCTAGCCTTTGGATATAGAGATGGTAGTGTCCCTAAGATTTGATTCCTCAAGATGATACTTTAGGACCATAGATATATGCATTGTGAAGGGAAATGTGTAATACATACCCACCTAGTTCATTCATCCAATTTTCCATTTGACTAAGTTTGATGCTCTTACCATTATTGATAAGGAATTACACAACCTAAATATGTCTCAGGCTCTTATTAAGATTCCAAATTATGATAGTAAAGATGATGTGAAATGCAAAATAGGTGCATATACTCATTCCTATAAATCTGGAAGGATGAATACTAAAGCAAGAAGTGACAAAAGTGTGTCTGATGTTTTGAATATAAATGGAGCTTAAAAGGATTTAAACTCTCTTGGGTTAGGTAACTCAAATAAAGAGAATTATGATCCTACAAAGCCTCATCCAAATAAAACCATTATGCTTATGAAATCTCATACAAAATCCAACTCCTCTCGACTTCTAAAGTCCTAAATGATGCCTCCCCCATTCAAACTTGATAAGTCTTTACATATTGTGGTTCTTGTTCTAACCAAGAGTTTCTCTCATCCCCAATTCATAATGCAACAAAACCCTTTATTCTTATACACACTAGTGGTGGGAGTAGGCCACCAGATTTAGTGAGAGGCATTAAAGTCCATAAACATACAAACTCCTTAACTAATATAAAGAGAAAGGCTAAGAAAGCAAGGCCTAACTATAATGATGATCTTGAATTTGTTGATGTCAACCTTATCTACAAAGAAATAAAAAGTGAAGAGGGTTATTTTAATGTCAAGGAAGAGCTTATCTTTCTCTAAGATAAATAATTTTATTTAGATTTTTGCCTATTTTAGGCTCCTCATGTTTTTTCCCTTTCTATCTTATGGCCTTATTTTGTGCTGTTTTGTTCATTTTTATTTGGAATTGTTAAGGTGTAGTAAGTAAAGTTTTTAGTCAGGCTCTTTGACTTTTGAGTTAGTTGTATAATCCTACTATCTCATGCTCGTTGAACCGCACATTTCTAGTGTAAAAGCTTTCTAAGTTATTCGTTATTCTAATTACCCCAATTCTTTTCAGGTAGAAGCTAAAGGATTTTCTAGTGGAATATAAGTCTTATGGAAATCTATTATTTAGGTGAATGTTCTTATTAAAAATAAATAGTACGTGCATATGACAATTGATGAAACTTTATTAGGGTTGTTAACCTCTATTGCAGTATATGTTAGCCCTAACCCCTCTATTAGATATCATTTATGGATACATCTTCATCGTATAGTTCATAATACTTGGTCCCCGTGGATTATTACTAGAGACTTTAATGCCATTCTTGATCCCCTAAGAAGTCAGGTAGCTTTTCTAGGCGAATGGGCATATGTTCAAAAATTTTTAATTGAATTCAAGATTGTAACCTAAGGGACTTAAGATTTTCGGGCCCTAAATTTACTTGGGAATGGGGGTTGATCTAGGAATGACTTGATAGGTTTGTTAGTAATTGTCAATGGTTTAATTATAGCCTTGGTTTTAAAGTGTAACATCTTACTCGCATGTGTTTTGAACATAGACCTATCTTCCTCTCCATTTAGCCAGATGGTCAGACATTATAGCATAAATCTTTCAAATTCTTAGTACCTTGGGTACTCCATGCTTACTAGCCTAGATTTTTGAAGGAAAATTGGGCTGATAGCTCCTCTTCTCTTATTCACTTATAGAATTTCAATCAAAGCTTAGAGATTAGAACTCTTCCATTTTTGGAAACATTTTTAGAAACAAATGCCGATTGACTAGTCGCATTGTAGGACTATAAAATTTTCTAGAATGCCACCATTCACCTCCCTTGAAATTCTTAAAGGAACAACATATTTCAGAACTTAACCAGATTTTATTGCAAGAATAATTTCTTATAAATAAAAAATTGGAGACTGGTGCTTACTTGGAGATCAAAATTCCTCTTATTTCCATAATCACGTGAAAAGGAAAAGGACATCTCTATGCCTCACCACCTTTTGACTTCTAAATGGTGAGTATTATATGAATAGTGAAATGCTACTAGAGGATGCATCTTCCCTTTTCCAAAATCTCTATTATATGGACAACTGTTATGACACTTCTAAGGTTGTGAGAGGTAACTTTACTTCAACCCCCTTCGAGTCTTATATTAAATTTATGGGACATGTGATGGTAGAGGAGATTAAAAATCTATTTGATACACATCCATTTAAATCCCCTAGAGTTGATTAATTTCAAGCTCATTTCTTCTAGAAACACTAAGATACTATGGGTAATTCCTTATGTAACATGGTGTTGCAGACTTTTACTTCTGGTGTTGTGGAGCCTAGATTAAACAAAACCAAACTTGTCTTCATTTTGAAAATGGAATTCCCTATTTAAAGGAGAAATTTCCATCCTATTAGCTTGTGTTGAGTTCTTTATAAGGTGATCATTAAGGTCATGTCCAACCATTTAAAGGATGCTCTTCTTTCCTTAGTGATCCCTATACAATCTAGCTTCATTAAAGGCAGAAGTACTACATATAATATTGTTGTAGTTCAGGAGATTATCTATTCTCTTAACTTACTTAAGGAAGACTATGGATACATGACTATCAAGTTTGATTTAGATAAGGTGTATGATAGAATTAATTAAGACTCCATTCTTAATACTTTAACTGATATGGGCCTTCTAAAATGATGGTGAATGTTATTATGAAATGTATCTCTAGAGCATCAATGTAAGTGGAATAGGATAACAATCTAGGCGAAGTGTTTTCCCTATCTCATGGCATTAGATAAGGTGATCCTATTTTGCCTTACATTATTATCCTCCACATAGAGAGGCTTTTTCAAGTTATTACACAAGCTATGAGAGATGGTGTATGGAAATCTTTTCAAGTTTGTAGAGGGGGCTTGCAATTATCTCTTGTATTCTTTTTCGACATTTTAATTGTTTTCAATCAGGCCACTATGGAGCAAGCTCATCTTATTTCTTCCATTATGGAGAATTTTTATACTACATCTGGGCAAGATATCAGCAAGCTCATCTTAATACTAAGAAATTAAACTAACAAAGATATAACAAAATTCAAAGAAACTTGCAAATCAAATATGAAAACTAAATAAATTTTAAAGAAATCTACCTAGACTTCGACTCGTATTACTCAAATTGCATGGTAAATCAACACATCAATGAATATATCAATCAATCATTAAGTGCAAAGAGGTATCTTCATCTCCCCCTTCATTTTTCGAGCGAATTGACTCACTCGAAAAGCATCATCTTACCGGATATACTTCTGTGCTATGGTCATAGCCTTTTCAAGGCTCTTCAGCATTTCTCTAGACAACTTCTTGAAAAATTTTGTATAGGTGGTGCACTTTTGTAAAGCCTCTGCTTCCCTAGCTTGGTCTAAGCGAATCACCTTCAAATTCCTCCACATTAAACCGAGCCAAAAAGTCTCTTAGCGATTCATCCTGACCTTGCTTCATAAGCTCCAGAGACTGAGTTTGTATTTCTATGCGAATACTGGCTGCAAATTTATTCATAAAATTTTTCGCCAACTGCTGGAAGCTTTCCATGCTTCCCTCCTTCAAGTTGTCATACTAGTTGGTTATTGCTCCTTCCAATGATCCCCTGAGGCCCTACACAATACTTCATCATCCCCTTGTCCGCAATTCAATTTCATATTTGTAGTTAAGGATATGGGCCATTGGATCCGTAGATCCGGTGTACTTAGTGATGTTTGTGACCTTAAATTTTCTCGACATTTGGTAATCTGCTATTCTTCTGATGAAGGGAGACTTTAGCTCTAATTTCAATTCCCTATCTCTTGACTTCTTTTCCCACCCCACACCCCCTCCCCCCAAATTATTCCATACACTGCTTCACCATTTCTCTCACTTTCCTTGGGTTTTGGTAGTGGCCTCATGTTCCCTTCTTTAGGATCGGGATTTGTGGTGAGATCTCTGCCTACTATGCTCTCTTCCATAGTGACTTGCTCTTCTCCTATCTTTTCTCCCTTTCGGCCTAGACTTCAAAGAGTTTGGTGAGCTTACTTCGACCTCAATGTTTTGGCCGTCCTCCCTTCACCCCCATCACCTCTTCACTTATCATCATCTCTCCTCACACCTCTACCGATAGGGTTAACATGATTCCCTCCCACAGCTTCTATCTCTGACCTCAACTTGCTTGCAGATGCTTGTGGCCTATCTTCCTTTCCTCTCCTGGGTATTTTGGAATAACCATGCTTTGGCTCTTTTAGTTGGGTCTGTAGGTATATCTTCATTTTTCTATTTTCTTGGTGGGTTTTGACCTTACATAAGGGATGTTAGCATGCCCAGGACATTTTGCAATTCAGGTGGGATGTTAGGCGAAGCACTGGTCAAGACTTGAGATGGAGGTGTAATGGGGATTGCGTCTCCTGGATGACGTCTTAAGAGATCAGGTATGGCTTGGAATGATGAGGCTAGGTAAGGAGCGATTGAAGTGTTTGTGATTAGGGCTCATGGGTGCTCTTCCCAGTAGGGTGACTAGGTAAAGTGTCACTGGCAATGTTTCTGTTATCTTGAGGGTCATCCATACTTAATGTTTCCAAAGGTGCAACCTTTCGAATAGGAAAGGAAAGTCAGTGTGACTATCCTCAGAGAAAGAAGAGAAAATGGCTTTTGGGATTAGGAAAAATTTCTTAATCGGTTCCCCATAGACGGTGCCAATTTGATAGGACTGTTGTTTAACAACTTTTGATCTTTCGATATTAACTGGACCTTGAACTTAGTGCCTACACAATGAGTAAATGTGAGCTAAAAGGGTCAAGCTTTGAGCTTGGAAAAATCCTTCAACACCTAAATCAGTAATGGATTCTAATGCCTTAAGCCCTGAAGAGCCTTGTGAATGGAATAGAATTTTTAGGAGTAGTTGGACATACCTTGAAATCTATGCTAATGTGGGATATTTATAATGTTTGTGTGATCCCAAGATGGATACTTGTCGTAATGTGGGAGGTCTATTTGTAGCTTCCTAATCTGTCTAGGGTGTGGTCCCTATACAAGAGTGAGCCATGTGTCCCCAGGAATATTCTTGTTGTACGTGCTAAATGGATCCCACTCAGAGGTCCTCTTTGGCATAAACCATGCCAAAACCTCCTCATTCTTGAGTTGGGTCTAGGCCAGGCCGTTTTGGGCCTTTATTGGTTTAGCGCATTAGTTTTGGGCTTTAGTTTCTTTGTTATGACTCGTAGCACAAAACTTTAATTGTTTTAATAATTTTATTAATTAATTTATTAGTGCATTTTTTGTACTTGCTTGAATGCTATTATTCTATCATATTTAATACCATTTGAGAAAAAATCAATAAAAAAAAAATAGAGGCCATTGTTACTAATATGAAATACATTTCCATTAACAACACTATTTTTGTTTAATATAATTTTTCTAAAAAGGTATGAGGGAGATCAACAATACAGCATTTTAATTTTTGATGTTGTTGAATTTACAACATCATTAATTGATTTGGTATATAGTGGTTGATTGATATTATATTATATTAAAATACGATCATATTTGCTAAGTGTACACCTTTATTATTCTAATTCTAAATTTGATCTCTTTGCATCTTTCATGAGTTTTCATATAATTCTTAAATGCAAAAAGATCAAATTAATAATGAGAATAATAAATATATTAAAAGTAAAATTGATTACTTTTTTTATATTTTTAAAAAGATGGAGGAAAGTTTTTTTTTTTTTTTTTTATTTATCTTGATTGTTTTATAACTTTTGCTGATTTATTCAATTCTCTTATTACAATCTTTTTCTATTTTATCAATCACCCACAAAAATGTAACTGGTCCTAGATAAAAATAATAAAAAAAAATTAAAATTTATTCATAAAATGATATTAATATGCAACTCTTAATTTTTTTACCTCAATCTTCTACTAAAAAAATAGATATTATTAATTATATGATATTAGTTTTCATTTTTTTCATAAAAAATAAAAATAAGTGATAATAAATAATTTAAGATTTAAAAAAAATAATTACTTGAAATTGGATTTTAAAAAAAATAAAATTTACCTATAATGTTTATTTCACTTTTCACAATCCTTGTATCTAATTATTCTTTGATTTTTTTTCCTTTTCTTATGAATGAGCTATATTAGACATTGATTTTAGTGGCATGCAAAACAAATTATAATAAATTAATTTCAATATTCAAATACAATAGTATAAAAAAGATCATTAAAATTAAACAATACATAAACACAATAAAAAGAAATGAATGAATAATAAAAAAAAATGTACATTTTTAATATAAAGATGATAAAATAATATTATAATTTATGTTGATTTATTTTTTTTATTTATGTTTGATTCATTTTTTTTCATTTAGCTTAATTCATTTTACATATTTATCTTGATTTGATTCATTTTCTTATTTAGCTTGATTTGATTCTTCCCGTAATTAATGAGTTTGATTTCTTATTTAGATGAATATAATAACTATTTTAATGATTTAAATAAATTTTAAAAAGTATAAAAAATTAAACATTTTATGAAATAATCTTATAAAACCATGTATTATGCTTTTTTTTTTAAAATGACATTGTATTATATAAGACCATGTATTTAAAATAAACTTTTATTAGATAATATAATTATTTTAAATAAATCTAACCTATCCCTTCAAAAAAAGTCTAACCGATATAAATTGATATAGTATAATGGCAATTTTTTTTTTAAAAAAAATCAATTATCCTTTAAACTAATCTTTAATTCATTTGGCAAAAAAAATCTTTAATTTAAAAAAGACATCCATTTTACACAAATCGAAAATTTTATTTTAATTTTTATATAATACATATATAACTTGATTTATTTTTCTTGTTTAGGTTTATTTATTTTTCTTATTTAGAAATTATTCGTTTTCCTTGTTTAACTTATTTTAATTCATTTTCTTGTTTAACTTGATTTAATTTGTTAGGTAATTAGCGAAACTGATTTCTTTTGGATAATATATATATTTAAATTTATTATTTAAAATTTATATTTATATTTATTTAAAAAATCATAAATTTTGACAGGCTAATATGTGACAATTTATTGTGTTAATATCAATGATTTAATATATAGTAATAGATTATTATCTTATACTAATTAAAATAATTTTTTTTACTAAATCACCATAATATGTCTAATATATTTTTAAATGATTGTGCAAAGTCATCACTAGTTGAAGTGAAATTGGTCATATTTAGTTAAAATTTAAAATTCATAATAAATTTGTAATATTTTATAAATTTATTTTTCAATTAACCTTTTAAAGACTAATAAATTAAATGTAATAATTTTTTGTGAACATAAAATTTAATTTTTATATTTTTATTTGGTGAAATTAGTTATTATGCTTTTATTTTAAGTAAAATTAGATTTTTATACTTTTACTTTAATAAATCATATACTCTTTTAATACTCTAAATCACAATTAAATAGCAAAAATCTCAAACTGAAATGATATTACAATAAAATATGAATATTTTTGTTATAGCAAATGTAAATAGAATTTATTTTCTGTTAATTATAATCATGTTAGTTAAGAAAAAAATACGAACTATTTAATTTGTAATTTTTTTTGTTAAATCTTGATTTAAAATTTTATAGTTCCATTATAGTTTTAGGTATTAAAATAGTACACATTTTATCAAAATAAAATATAAGATTTAATTTTTTGTGTCAATAATATAAAATCTAATTTTACTTAAATAAAAATTTTAAAACTCAATTTCACTTAACAAAACTACAAAAGCTCAATAAGAAATAACTTAAATGCAACACACGCATAAGAGAAACGAAGGTTGAAAGCGTGAGAGATGTGAATGATTTGTAATTTTGTTTTCCCAAAAATAAACACGTCTTCACGTTAAAATGACAAATGGAAAAACATATTCTTTAATAATCATGTTGAAAGAAAAATTAATTAAACCACTTTAATATAATTAAGTTAGTTTTTTTAGTGATCTCTACTAAAATTAACCACAAAATTTCAAACAAAAATCGAGAAACCAAGCACAGAAAATTTAGGGAGAGCCAGGCCAAACCCATTACTACACTTCACCATATCTTTCTACACATATTCGTATTTAGCTTCTTCAAACAAAACTCATCCACCAACAAGCACTTTTTATATAAAGATACCATCTTTGGTCTCAAGTCTTCATCAATCATCAACGTCCTTAGATCCAAATTGAACCATAAATCAACTCCTCAACTTCTTCTTCTTCTTTTGACTTGTTAGATTGTTATGGTTATTCAATTGAAAGATTGTTCTTTTTGAATGAGACAGTGAAGTGTGGGTTTTGAAATTTGAAAATTGTTTCTTTTTGTTAAGTTAATTTGATGCTTTGAACTCTGAAGAGTATTAGCAGTAAAACCCATGTCAGCAAATTTGGTTCCTCTCATGGTTCGGACTTGGTCTGGTAAGTTGTTTTGATTTTGGTCTTTTTAAGTTTTTTCTTTTGCTGCATGTTTGCTCGAATACAATTTATTGGAATATGATATCATTGTGGGTTTGGTTTGATCTTCCATTTGGGACTAATTTTTTTAAAATTGTTGTTTGTTAAATGAATTTGAAGGCACTATACGGGTTTTGATTATTTATTAGTGAAGTGATTGTTCTACTAGTTTTATAATTTATCAATCTTTTTTTTTTACAAAAGGTTTTTGTTTGATATTGAATTGAATAGTCTAACATTTGCAATTAGGAAAGTTTGCAAAATTTTCAATATTAAAATGAGTGGATTGATTCAAGAACTTCATCTTGTTTTGGACTTTATTTTGAAATATTTACTCAATTGAAAAAATTTTGTGACTTTTTGTATGTTTGGGTTTGTTGAATCTCTATACATTGCATTTTGTTAATTGCAGCATTATCTTGGAGATGAAAAAAAGAAGAGAGACAATGAGGATGAGGAACAAATACAAGAAATCAACTACTTTCCATTGCAATGCAGGAAGCAGATGTTCAATGTCTGCTATTGTGTGGAGCTTGGTCGGATTTCTGCTTTTCCTTAACATATACCCCCTTGTTAGTCAAAATGGCGGAAAGGGTGGAGGAGAGATTCAATTCCGAGCTAGTCACCACCCATTAATCTGTGAACTTAAAGAGGTAGAAGAGGAGAGTATCCAAATTCCCCCGCCACGGGGTAGAAGATCTCCACGGGCTGCTAAACGAAGACCTAAAAGGACAACCACATTGATTGATGAATTTCTTGATGAGAATTCTCAACTTAGGCATTTATTTTTTCCTGATATGAAGAATGCTATAGATCCAATGAACGATGCTGGAAATGATAGTTTTTACTATCACCCTGGGAGAATTTGGTTGGATACTGAAGGAAATCCTATTCAAGCTCATGGAGGAGGCATTCTATATGATGAAAGATCGAAGACTTACTACTGTTATGGAGAGTATAAAGATGGACCCACTTACCATGCTCACAAAAGAGCTGCTGCACGGGTAAGTTTGGAATTTACATTATCTCACAACAATAACTAGATTTTTTTAGTATGAATGCATGTTCCTACACGGAAAAAGTTATGCACGGTTTATATTTTTAGCATAATGTTGAATCCCATTAATAGGCATCCAAGCAAACTAATTTAGCTTTGATCATCACTCCTAGGATACATGGGGTCTTATCAATATTGGTTGAATTTTTGGGAACAATGATATGAATCAATCTTTTCTAAAACTTCAAATAGCTTTCTTTTGTAGCCTTTTGTTTGGGTCTGCTCTTCTTATAGGCTTTGTTAATTATGTGCCTGGAACTAGTGTTCGGTATATCGGATATTAATTGTCCAAGTTTGATTCAGATTGGATAGTTTCTAGTATGGGACATAAAACTCCCATCCTTGCGATCAAATAGAGCGCAATAGTGATATATGGAAAGGGTGTCATTTCAAAAATGGCGCTTGGCTATAGAATCTACTCCTATGTAGATGAGTATGTTTTAGAATTCAGATTTGTTTTTAAGCTAATTATTGCCAATGGTATCCACACTGATTCAGCCTGCAAATGAAGTGTTCATTATTGAGTTCTTTATTGGTTTATTATAGAACCGTTCTGCTTGTGTTGTGAACTTGCCGTTACTGATGGATTTCCCACTCGCTTCGCTAAGCTTTGCTATTCTAACTAGTCTAAGCAATTGAGAGATCGTTACTTTACTCCGATGGCTTCTCTAATTACACCATGTTCTAGAAGCCCTATTATCCATGTTATTGTGCAATTTTTTTGTGAATGTACAAACGTAATTCCTTTTATCTTATTATTTCCACAAGATGTATGCATATATCTTTTACTCTTGAGACATCTTGGCCTGTGTATTATGTAAAATTTTGGAATATGTAAGGCCACCATTTTTATCCTATTCCAAAAGCTGGCTCTACTTATGATAGCTCTTGATGGAACTCTTGAAAGAATTATATGATTCTAGATTGTTCTACATAATAAATACGGCATTTGGAGTTAGTTTGGGAATTTGGATGAGGTTTTGTTCTCCTTTGGTGGGTATTGATTCTGTAATAGTTGCCAGACAAGGCAAGGCTTACTTTCTTTCATTCGTGTAACTAGACCATTTTGAAAAACACCTGCTAATAAGAAGATTAAAAAATTTTCTCCCTCAATATATGAGATGCCTTAGAATGTATGCTTTAACTTGTATTTTCATAGAAACTTATATTTTAGCTTTCATCTACTTGTATGATCTTTTAGATTGAGTGTCTCCTTTGTATGGTATTATATCCCTTTGACCAGGCAGTCAAAACCAGAATTTTGGGCACCTTATCTTATTAATTAATTTTCAGCACGGGTAGCCTACCAATAAAGTATTCTGTATTACGAATCAAACATTGGAAATTGCATATTTTGTTAAAAATTATCTAGCAAATAATTTTTTCCCTATATATATATATATATTTTAATGTAAAATTATTTGATGTACAGGATTGTGATGATAAGTATTTGCTTAATATTTTATTTGAGTCATGCAAAATTTGGAAAAATTATTCAGGATAGCGGTAGCCTATTTTGTTCGGCGCCGTCCAATTTAATACAGGTCCATTATATGATTTACAATTTTATAGAGGGAGCCTCATCTTTTCTACTTATTTGAGCCCCTACAAACTCACGTAAGGGGAATAGTAGACATATGCATTTTGTTATTGATCTTCATCTATAAGCCTGAGGTTTTGAATCAAGTGCTTTATACAAATTTTCGCGT
>CAOJBK013739199.1:0-11341 GCA_948294925.1 Codiaeum variegatum
TTTTGTTACTTTAGTTTAGATTGACTTTTACAGCTTATCTAAATCTTTTTATGTATGTCTATGAGCATGCCTCAACCTTTCAAATAATTTCATTATAAGTAATAATTTAAACTTTGAAACATATTAATATGTTTATAGATAAGAAACTGTTTTAGAATAATATTAAATTATCCATTTACAACCTTATTAGTATTTTCTAAGGTTAATGATTTAAAATATCTTATATTTTATTTTTTTTTTCAATTCTATTACATTGTTTAAAAATTAACAATCTACATATCATATTTTTTTGAATAGTTTCAAATCTAGCATGTTGACCTAAGTAGCATTGTCCCATGGTTTTAATTTTGACATATCAAATTGAAAATACTAATGATTTCAATCAAGTGTGTAGGTACAAGACTTAAAGGTATTACAAGCATCAAACTCAAATTTAAAATCACTTAACTTCAAATTATGCTTCTTAGACTAGTCACAGATGCAACCTTAATGTGTCAAAAGATATAGTAGCTATTTGTGTTTAAGGAAAGAGCCTGACCCGGAACGTGAAAGGTAGTCACAAGCGCGACCTAGATCAAAAGCGAGGAATCGGAGCCCAACAGCTAGTTATGGTGCTCAAATGGTATTTTGACATGTAGCTTATCTAACTAAACATTTGAAGGTTGTAGGCATAACCTTGAGGTAGCGGGAACGACTAACCCTCTACTAGAAATTAATTGTGTGAAATTTTTTAGACACGGTTTTGAATTGAATCTTTTTACATCACCCTACAATGGATAGTTGAGATATTTTAGTATAAAAAGGATATTAAATCTCAATATTAACAAGGAGAAAAAGTAAGAGTGTGTGCCTTAAATGTATATTCATTCAACCAAATTCATATTTGTAATCGGTTTGTATTCTAGAGTAATTTATGCTCATTTCAATCTATTGGGATTGAGTATAGGTTGAGATAACCTTTAAATCTCATTTGTAAAGATGTTGAGATAATCTTTGAAATATCAAATTGTGAAAAAGTTCAAGTGTTAGCCTTTCAAAACACTTAGATTATTGATAAAGTGAGTTTGAATGAGTGATCCTATTATAAAAATCACCAAGAAATCTCTAGTGGAATCCGAATTGAGTATTGAAAGAGTCGATGTAGGGATTGTTAATGCCTGGACTGCAAACCTATGCTTTATGGATTTGAAGTAACCTTCAAATGAGATATGTTCCACTTTTCAAAACCTTTGTGATTGCATTGATGATGTTGTTGTTAATGATGAGATCATCAAATCCTTAGAAGAAAAATGCAAACTTTATTCATCTAAAATGAAATTTTATAAGGGAAAGACTTTGAAATTAAAACTTGAGGTTAAGGAATTGGAAGGAAAAAATCTTGAAGTGAAAACTTCGTATGATTTTTTATAAAATTACTTAAATGAAAGTTCATCCAAGTCTTCAACTTAATTCTAAAAGAAAATGAAGTTTTAAAGAGATAAGTTGATAAACTTAAAGCATTCATATCTAAGTTTCAAAAAGGTAAAGAGAATTTGGATAGTATTATTAGTGTTTAAAGATAACCTATGGTGAAACATGGATTATGATTCAATGACTCAAATGCTTCTACATCATCATCCACTCCTGAAACATTATTCATCAAAGTATCTCAACCACAAACATCAAGCATTGAGATTTTGCCCAAAAAGATAAAAATGCATAAATCCATTTTTGTATATCAACAAAAAAATGCATTTCAAATGACTTGAAGAAAATCTCATGATGCTAAACAAATATTTGTTTATCCAAAAAATCTTAGAAGCGTGAACTATTTTAAGAATCTTTTTGTTTATCATGCTTCACATGCTCACTCATACATTAAAAGACCTAGATCCTTGGAATTTGCTGATACCGAAAACCATTTGCTGATATTTTCACAAATTCTCTTAATAAAGAGAGAATGAATTTTATTAAAAGAGAGTTAGGTATGCTTGATGGGAGCACACTTAATTAAGTTTTTCAAATCTATTTTCATAGCATGCATCATTTAAATCAATATGAACTTGTCTCATTACTTCCAAACCAAGCGCCTGAAATGTAACTATAGGTCATATATTTGTTAAAATGATTGCATTGGAGCCAAAATTCACAATTATTGCGCAAGTCTAAAAAATTTGAAAATTTGAAAATTTCGTACAAGCTAATCGCGAGTATGACCTAGTGAGGGTAGTCTGACGACTTTTTTACTTTACTTTTATCATAAAGATCGTAATTTTTTGTTAAAACAATTCTCTTGAACATGTTCTTAGTCAAAAAATAAGTTTATTTAAGTTTGATTTTTTCCTTCATTAAAATCACCTTACCTAACCATTTTTATATTCTTCATTCTACATAATGGATTCCAAATCCTCTACATCCAAGCCTAAACCATTCATTACCAGATTGGCTCATGGAGACAATATTTCCAAAAAGCCAAATCCTAATCCTAAAGGTCCTCCTAAACTTAAACATGATTTGGAGGACGATGCTTCTTCCAAGAACATCCATTCAATGCTCTTTGATAGGATCCAAAAGCTAGAATAAGGGCTTATTAACATAATGGAGGTTCTCATCCACATTCATAAAGGATATAAGAACTATGCATTTTGAGCTTAAACTAATTTACCCTTGTATAAAGTAATACATTGTTGAGAGTTATGAATTAGAATCCTCTTCTTCCTCCAAATCTGATTTCGACATGGATAAGGAATGAGCTAATCATGTTCCTCATTTCAACCAAATATTTGCATTCTCTTTTTTTACTTTTAAATATGTAAAAAGAAATTAATTAATTCATATGCTTTTCATGTAATATTTATTTTTCTTATTTTAAGGTTTTGATAATTTAGGCTTTGGTTAGATTGGAATCATTATGTGATATTCTTATTTCTATTTTAATGATAATTTACTTTTGCTTTACTCTAATTTATGCCATATTTATCTTATATTTAGTTTATGCTCATCTTATTTTGTTTTTATCTTAATTTTTTATCCTTATGCTATATTTTTATCTTTATCTACTTGATATTGTATTGTTGAATATGTAAATCATTTCTTTGTAACTTATCTTACTCAAAGGTGTAAAAAAATTTGACAAGACTTTACACTTATCTTTATTTTCTTGAAATTTAGTGACTACATTATAGTTGCGTGAGTGGCCTAAGATAGATCAAGTCACTTATTGTTATAGAACACTCTTAGACATTAGACTCTACTATTTTAGGGCTTTTATTTATTGTTAATGCATCTATTCTTCTAACCCCCTTTGGCAAATTTTAACCATACCATGTGTTTCCTTAAACCACACATTTAAGTTATTCATCTATCTTCTTTTGTCTCCCTCACTCTCCCTCTTAAAACACCTCAAGATGAGTAACCGTAATTCAAGAAAATGCCAAGAGCTTGACTTTAACCATATCACCAATCTAAATGAGCTTGAATAAGCCATAGATCATCATAAAATGGAGCTCATTATGGCAATCTTCACAAATGCCTATTCTCATAATAGGGCTTACAAAGTGTATGAGGAGTTTAGAAATTTTTGTGAAAAAATTGATGAACTTATGATGTGTGATAGCTCATCAACCAACAAGATAGAAAGGAAGCGAAAGTTTTGCCAAACCTTTTAAAACTTTGTTTTCCTCCCTACCTAGTTATATGATCCTCTAGGACTAACCTATCATTTTAACTTTCTTTGTAGTCTAAAGATGGATTCTCATCACCTATATTGGTATAAGAAATCCTAGGTCTTATATTAGCTTTTATGTATTATATGTGTTTTATGTTTTTTCTTTTAAATGTTGTCTATGATGTTATGTTTCATGTGTTATTTCCATGTACTATATATGTTTTTAATATAAATATATTTTGGGGAGGTATTATTATCTTATAAGTGTTATATTTGCCTTTTCCTAGGCTTAAATTTTACTTAATTGTGAAATTATTTTTATGCCCTTCAGTTGAGGGCATGATTTAACGTTCATAAGCATGCCTTTTAAATTATTTTAACCATTGGCAGATTCTGCCTAGTTGTGGACATGACCAACCAGTCATGAGCATAGACTAGTGCAGTTATTAAAAATATATAAATCAGTTAATGACTATTTACCAACCGTTGGGGCATTGGAAACACCCATTCACTCTCTATATAAACCCTTTATTCATCCCAAACTCCTACACTACAATCTTATTCCAATTCTAAGTCATCAAAGCACTTAATTCCCTCAAATTCTTTCAAATTTCATCATCTTCTTACTTCTTTCGTCAACACCAATGGCTCTCAATGATGCTAAGGGCAAGGGTGTGGCTACCTCTACCCAAGAGGAACCACCAACCTTAAGGAACCTATCCAAAGACCAAATGGTAAGGTTGGTGGAAGGAAAATTTCTCTCCGATGACAACCATAGAAAGAAATACACTACCACCTTTAATCGAATTGTTCAACCTTATCAGAATCACGATTAAGATTCTTTGAAAAAGGTAAAACTTGAATCCCAATTTCACACTCTCAATAATTACAATCATTGGAAAAAAATTCTTATTTCCCAAATAGGATGGCTACCGTACTTTAACATGTGAGTTCTTCTCCTCTTTCGAACTTTCTAAATAAGAACAGGTGTATGAAATTTCTTTTCCTGTGATCAGAAAATTATACAAACTATCCTCAGAGTAAGTCCAATAGATCTTTAAATTTAAGGATGACCAATCTTTGCCTTTGAGCACATAGACAAGCTTAAAACTTTTGGTAAACCACCTCTCTTATCACCACCTCCCACAAAGCCAGATTCTCATTTGCTTATTCCCTTAGAGAACCTTTTCATTGGGCCATTCACAGAATCCTCTCCTATACTATCCATTCTCGCTTGAATGGTAATGAGAAAACTTTTCAACAAGACTTGACTCGTCTTTATCATTTGTTCACAACCGATAAAGGGTTACACACTACAAAAATGCTCTTGGAGAACTTTGATCACACAAGTAACTTTTCTCATGGTGATATTCACCATGCATCCCATGTAACCTTAATTGCAAAGCATCTTGGTGTGATCAACTGTCATTTTCAAAACTATTTTAGGGATAAAACCCTCTTTAAAGGACAAGAACAACTTAGCCAACTTCATCAATTCAAGTTCCTTGTGATGGACAATGATGTCCCTATTTGGAAAATTGAGCAACCATCAACACAAGCAAGAGCAAAGAGATTTTAAGTGGCTGAAGATAGCGAGGAGGAGGAAATTGATCGAATGAAAGATCATCCCGAAAGGTAAAGCAAGCTTGATGCTATTCTCTTGCGAGCATTTGTGTAGTCCTAAGTCTAGTGGGGATCTAGATTTTAGAAGGTTAAGAGATATGTTTATTGGCTAAACAACTTTGGAGGCTTTTTTTATCCCTCTTCTTTGGTAGTGCATTTATAAGGAACACTATTATCCCAATGAATCTATTATTAGGACACAATCCATGTTATATTTGGAGGAGCTTTTTATCAGCTCAAGAGGTTGTCAATGGTGGTGCTAAAAGGCGTATTGGAGATGGGAATCGACTAAAGTGTGGAAAATAACGTGACCACCTGATAAGCACAATGGCATGATCCAAACATATGCACATGAAGGCCTTGAAAATGTTGTTGTTGCAATTTGACATGTGTTGACAGGAAGAGTTTAGGCATTAATTTAGCTACAGACATTTTTCAGCATTGTGATAAGGATTTGATTTTGAGAATCCCTTTGTCAATTTGATGTTAAGATGATTCAAGGTATTGGATTGATGAAGAGAAAGAAAATTTTACGATTAAGAGATGTCTTCGTAAAATTAAAGGAGAAGCAGATACTTCTTTTCAGAAATTTTAAAATAAACTATAGTCTTTGAAGGTTCCTATGAAGGTGAAGAGTATGGTGTGGCACCCGAGTAAGAATTGTTTACCTAAGAAGAACAATTTGGTGTTGTGCAAAGTCTCAATTGATAAGACATGTTGTATGTGTAATCAAGGTATGGAGTCAATTCATCATTTATTTGGCCTATTAAATTTTACAAGAAATGTGTGGTCTCTGGCTCATGTTTTTATAATATATGTTGCCTCTCTACTTTTTCTTCAATAGCTATAAAAAAATTTTTAAGCAAAATTCAAATGAGGTGTGTAAGTGGTTGTGTATGGTTAGTTGGAGCTTGTGGTATTTACAAAATCAGGCGTGGTGGCTAGGCGTGAGTTGTGTGCCAACTTCTATTATTTCTATGGCATCATCTTATTTACATCAGTGGATGAATGCTCAGGTGATATGCATGGCACCTTTTTGTTTCTACTGTCCAGAATGCTCCTATGGGAGGATGAGAGAAGCCTATTTTTGGCTAGACTAAGTTCAATGTGGATGCAGCTTTTTATGATTAGCAGAAGGAATTTGGTGTGGGTTTTATTACACGTGACCATAAAGGCAAGTTTCTTATGGCCAAGTTCATGTTCTTTGAGGGTCATTTTTCTACTAAAGAGGCTGAGGCAGTTGGTCCATGTTAGGTAATATCTGGGATCAAGCTTCATCAACTCCAAAAGTTAAATTTTTGAGACTCATTTGAAAATAGTGGTTGATAGTTTGAGTTTTAAGACTAGTTCATCTTTTTAATTAATTAAAGGTGATTGTATAGATCTTTTCAAGCACCCAAATCATGTAGAGGTGCATTATGTTTGTCGTTCTGTGAATTATGGGGTCCATTTTGTTGTTGGGGAAGCTAATGCTATTGTTTCTATTTTAGCCTTTGAAGGTTTTCATTACTGAATTTGATTTTTACCTTTAAAAAAAAAAAAACTCTACAAGTGGGCTGGTCCCATCTCTCCTTCGAAATCCTGCTACTGTAGATGTGGATCGGGGGTTGACTAGACCAGATTACCTTAACTGGCCTGGTAAGAATTAAAGGCCTGTGAGTACTTTTCCAGTTAAGAACCTGCTCGGTGCTACTGGGTCCTCAGTAAGTAATCGCTCCATTTTTCCATTTGGTATGAATAAAAAGAGAGAAGAATCAAATCAAAATTTGAACAAAAATCGAGTATTTTGAGGGTTGATGAAACTAGGATTTGAAGAAGAAAAAGACGTCCAAAATGGACGGTGAATAGTTAGAATTGCAGAGACAATTCGAATTCGCTCAGCAAGCTAAATCCAGCATCAGATTATCTGAACGAAACGTCGTCGAATTGGTCCAAAAGCTCCATGAGCTTCACATCATCGATTTCAACCTTCTCCACACCGTCTCCGGCAAAGAATACATCACCCCTGTAATCCTCTCTTTCTCTACTCACACACGCACACCTGACAATTTTCTGTTTGGTTACCTGGGAAGAAATAAATGAAAATGCTTATGAAAAGAGAATTGAATTATAATGATCAGAATCAACTGAGCTAAATTTTCTCTATAACCAAACTGTGCATTGACAATTGAATTTTGTACTTTTTTTTCATGTTACGCGAATTTTATTATATGGTGCTTTAGGAACAATGAGGCATGAAATGGTGGCCGGGATCAAGAAAATAGGGCGTGTTTCGGTGATAGATCTCGTGGATACTACTGGTGTTGATTTATATCATGTTGAGAAGCAAGCTCAACAAGTAGTGTCGGATAATCCAGAGCTTATGTTAATTCAAGGAGAAATTATATCGCATTCTTATTGGGTTAATGTTGCTGAAGAAATCAATGGGAGGCTTCAAGAATGTAGTCAAATTGCTTTGGCAGAAATTGCTGGGCAGTTGAATGTTGGCTCAGAATTAGTGTCTTCTATGTTGGAGGCTCGAATTGGAAAACTGGTAACTTGGTGTTATGTTTTTCTTTGTTCATGTGGTTTTTGGATTATAATTTATTAAAGATGAATGTTATGATATTTGTATTGGAATTTAGGTGAATGGTAGGCTTGAAGGTGGGCAATTGTATACACTAGCTTATGTTGCTCGTGTTAGCGCCATGGTTCGTGGTGCTGCTAGGGGCATCACATTTCCTACAGATTTGTCACTGCTATGGGGAACTTTACAGCAATTGTTGCAGGAAATAAATGGAGCTAGTGGTGTGGCTGTTGAAAGTTCATTTTTCCAGTCCCTTTTTAATGGACTGCTGACATTCATCTCGTCAGAAGTAAAGTTCTTATAGTCTTGATGTATGAAGGATCAAAAGCTTTTTTTTTTTTTCTTTTAATGATTTTCTTTTCCTGTTGAATAAATCCCATTAGAATGTTTTAGTTAAAACTTCAATTTATTTGAGTACGATGCATAGATAGGTTTTTTGATTTATTTAGATATATTAGTTTTATGATTTTGTGAAATTTTTTGTGTATACAATTGTTGGAGTTCAGCTAGAAATATTTCTATTAAAACCAAAAACTGGAAAGAAAACCTTACATTAAGAGAGGGTTATTCACGGGAAAACCAGACCAGATGAATATGTCTATCTGACATAACAAGAGAGAGTTATTCACGGGAAAACTAGACAAGATGAAGCCCTGAAAAGAGGCTTTTGCCTCCATTAATTTTGTCCCCGAGGGGAGCCATCCAAAGGCTGGATTCGGATTTAACAGGGCTCTCCAACATCCTAAGAAGGGAGTGCAGTTAAATGCCCCTGGCTGGCCCACCAACTTGAATGAAAGTGAAGAGCTTATGGAGTATCACTTCCTCTATTTAAGGGCCATCTTGGAGCGGAGGGTCCAATATGAGCAGTCTAGGTTGCTAGATGGCAGTTTCCTATTCTCATCAAACTAGTCTCTTGCTCCAGTGGAGACATTGCAAACCATGTCATGTAAGTATTTCCTCAATTTGTTTACCTTATCAATTTTTAATTGTATCCTGATTCTCGCCTCCTTCGTGTCACAGTGTTAACCAAAGAGTTCGCGGATTGGTGCAAAGTTCTAGCGGACAAGCTTCCTGGGAGCACACATTGACCCCGCCTCTAGATGGATATTCCTATTCCCATTCGGGACTTTAGTTCCGGGAGACTACGCCTCCGGACTGGAGAGGAAGTGATAAAGTCCCTCACTTATCATTCCCTGGATAGGGCCGTGTATTATGCCCTCTATAGTTTCATGGAAGTGGCTGAAGGAAGTGACTCCGAGTACTTCTTTGCGGAATGAGAAGGGATTCAAGCTTGGGAAGTTCCCCCTCCTCCCACGCCAGCGACCATGGTGGAAGTTACTTCCAACTCGGAGAAGTTCGTCTCAACGAGCCATCCAGTTAAGCCTTGACCTCCATATGCTCAACGTAAGAAACTATCATTCAAGGCTCCTAGAGCTAAGGTTCTCGTAGGTGTTAAACCCGAACTATCCTCTATCGATTTAGACTGTACCACCTTCGATCTATCCTTTGGATTTGAGAATCCCCACAAGTATGACACCATAGACTAGCAAGTGAACCTTTGGTTTGAGAAGCTCATTCGGAGGTATGAGATCCTTCAACCAGGCTATACAACTGCCATAGGGTTCTTAGAACGGACTTCCCCCAATAAGGGCCACTTCTAGCATTGTATAAGTCTTTTGAGGGAATGTGTTGTTCTTTGCTTATATAAGGAGGTTAGTGTTACCCGGGCAACTGGTCTCATTCGGACTTATTAAGAAGACTCGGTACGGAGGACTCCCCAATGCATATAATCTAAGCATCCCCTAGGTGAGACATCTGCTTCTCTCATCTCTTTCAATTATGGGATGACGTCTGATAAGCCTACTGTCTACCAGTTTTCCTTTACCCCTCCTGTTGGAGCTGAAAATTCCACCCAAGTACCTAACTCACCTTCCCCTATTAATCCCAGAAAACCCTCCCCTCGTCGTGAATTAAGACAGGGTCCCTTAACGGGGGAGTTCTATTTTGTGAGCATTCCATTAGGCGGGTCTTCTTCTTCATCCGGGTCGGATAGTGAAAGTAGCTATGAAAGTGAGGAACCTGAGAGGACCACCCTTGGCTATAGTGTACCTCGTTCCCAAACTTCCTCTAACCTTCAGTCCCTTAAACCCTTACAAATAATATACCCCTCGATCAGGAGGGTGAAGCGGTTTGTTTCGCGACCTCGTCCCTATTTTGTTATTCCTATGACTAAGAGGTTCGCAGGTCGAAGGCTGCCTCCTAACAGTGATGGTATTTGATGATTTATATATTGTTATTATTTATTGCTTATTGTATTTATGTTCGTCTTTAAACGGACTTGCTTTCTCCTTTTGTTTTTGTAGATGTGATTGAGCTAGATGAGGAGATGGAACTGCCTCCCCTCATGCAACTAAGCTCTTTAATCTCCCCCTATCCTGTCCAAGTCCTGGTTGCCCCTTAGTCTGGGGCTCCTTCAGCTACTCCCTTCGCCATTAATCCGGATGTGCCGGCCAGCGCTTATCCGAAGTCTACTGACAAGGGTCCTTCTGGCGGGACATTGGTCATCCCTTCTGGCCCTACTCTGACTCCAATTATTCCTCCGCTAGTGAAGACAGTTTTTTGTCTCCTACCCTCTATGGATGAGTTTCAAAGAGTAATGGCAGGAACCGATCCATTGAATTCTTCCTCCATTCCTCATCCTCCCTCTTCTGGATCCCTTTCTCTAGCCACCAGCAGTGAAGGGGTCATCGCTCTCTAACCTGCTGTGAAGGAGGCCAGAGAAGTCCCAGTTCGAGAAGGAGATTTTTGGGGGACTCGATCCCCTTAACACTGAAGAGTTTCTTCTGAGCACATCCCCCCTCCAATAGGCTACTACGAGTTCAGGGGGGAGCCAAAGTATTTCGAACTCCATCCCTCCTATCATTGATTCTTCTCTTGCGGACCCATTGGTCCCAGGCTCTATCCCTTCCGCAGAGGTTGCGCCCGCGACATCAATACTTCCTGCCTCCTCCTGCACCCTTTCTATAGGGAGTCAAAGTTGGACCATCCCAGCTTCTCTCTTCGCCTTAGGCACTGGGTTAAGCGTAAGTTTTTTCCTTTTGTTTATTTAGCCTTGTCCCTTTTATGTCTTTCTTTATTTTTTGACTTGGAGAAAATGTTTATTATAGGAGGTCATTCAACAGTGGGGACAAATAGAGTCTAACTTGGAGAAGGCTCGTGAGGAGGCAAGACAGGCCTTAGCACAAGCTGGGGAGTACAGGCATTCCTGGATGGGGGAACGTAAGAAGGTGGACCAAGCTTAGGAGGAGGTTCACCTAGCTAAGGAGGGAGAGAAGGCGACGATGGAGGAAGCCGACCACTTAAAGGGGTAGGTGGATGTCCTTACCACCTCTACTAAACAGCTGGAGGATGCGCTAAAGGTGGAGAGGGAAGCTGTTGATGAAAAACATGCTAAGTTGGATAGGACTCAAGAAAGGAAACATAGTCTCCTCAAGGTGTATGCTCTT
>CAOJBK013741025.1:0-10172 GCA_948294925.1 Codiaeum variegatum
TATTTTTAAAGTTAGAGAGCATGAGTTTGTATAAACAAGATAAGATTATACATCTCATAAAACTAATGAATTTGCAAATTCAAATAATTTACTTTTGAAAATAAATTTTTATAACATATATATAGAATTTCTCCTTTTAAAACTCAAAACTTCAATTTTTGATAAATATACGTTTTTTTTTGGAATAAATTACGCATTTTAAAGCAAATAGAATATGATTAAATAATACTGATATGAATCACTGACTAGTTAGTGCACATATTCAAGCATAAATCATGTCTAATTCTCTAAAGTGCTCATCAAACCAACTAATGTAGGATGACTCCATCTCCATTTGGTGTAAATATACAACCATTCTTAAAATAATACTGTTTGTATGATACCCAATGAGCACCAATGAATACCTAGAATGGTGGTAGCTTAGTTGGTTAAGCATGTGTGACATATTTAGAAGTAGGGGTTCAACTCTTTGCCCTTTCGTGCACCCACTTGACTAATTTTTAGGCTTTTTTTTTTTTAATTATTATTTTGACATATTTTAACTTTAATAATTAAGAATAATATAATTTCAAGAGACAATAATAATATTATTTTTTAAATTTTACTATTCATAAAATAGTTTTTATTTTTATCACTGTAATAACACGATAAACAAATGGCACCATGTCGATGTTAAAGGCTAAAACACAAAAATTATCCATAAACTTTAAAATACAAAAATGAAAGTTTAAAGACTGTAGTGTGACAAAAGTGAGATGAGGGATAATGTTGTAACAAAAGCTCAAGTTTAGGGACAATTTTTGTGTTTAAGGCCGACATTAAATTATTAAGGATCAAACCCCATGTCTCACAAGATTTTTTTTGTACTTTTATTTTTTAAAATGTTGTGCTGCTATATATATATATATATATATATATATTAGTTAGGAAACACAATTTTCCAGATTCAGGTCCTTACATTCTGAACACAAAAAATTTGTATATAGGACATTTTCTTGGGCAAGGCTATCTCTTGAAACGTTAGTGGGAAAGGTGGAACAGTGATTAAACATGGCAGCTGCATTGGCTGCAGATGATTTGGCCAGGGTGAGCAGCAGGCAAATGGGTAGTAGGAGAAGCTGGGGGTCAACTAGTGTAAGAGAAATGTGGAATTCGCCTGATGTATTCCAGAGAAGTGCAAGACACACAGTGGAAGATGACGAGGCAGAGCTGAAGTGGGCAGCCATTGAAAGACTGCCAACTTTTGATAGGGTGAGGAAAGGGATACTGAAGAAGGTCTTGAGCAATGGCAAGGTGGTGCAAAATGAAGTTGATATGACACAGCTCGGGAGTCAAGATAAGAAACAGTTGATGGAGAGTATACTTCAGGCTGTTGAGCAAGATAATGAGAGATTTTTAATGAGGCTAAGGAATAGAATTGACAGGTTAGTTTGAGTCTCTCTCTTTTGAATATCTTGATTTTGTCTGTTTGGTGTCTGAGAAAATGAGTGAAAGAAAAAGACTGGTTTGATTAAAAAGATACGAACATTAGAAATTTCCTTCCCAGTGCCACAGATTAATACAATTATGTTAATTAGTACAATTAAATGTTCTGTTCTTGAAGAACAAAAAAGAACTATCTGTTGACTTTTGTTGTAATAGGGTAGGAATTGAAACTCCTAAGATTGAAGTGAGATTTGAACATTTATCGGTTGAGGGAGATGCATATGTTGGATCTAGAGCACTTCCAACTCTTCTAAACTCTACCTTGAATATGGTTGAGGTAATTTTCTTCATTTTTTTTGATTTCTATATTTAATATCAGCCTTTCTATGAAGAGCTTTATGGCTTTATAAGCTTTTATGTGTCTATGAAGAGCTTACTCAATGGTTATATTTACTGTGAACAGGGAGCTATTGGAATGCTTGGGCTTTCCAAATCAAACAAAAGAGTTGTTAAGATGCTTCATGATGTGAATGGAATAGTAAAGCCATCAAGGTATGTTCATGAAATGTAGAATGAAGGAGATCTGACACATGTTCTTCATTTTTCTTTCAATTTTCTGTCTGTTTTTCTCAATCTTTTTTCACTTTCAGGTTAACTCTGCTTCTTGGGCCTCCTGGTTCAGGAAAAACAACTCTGCTAAAAGCACTTGCTGGGAAACTTGAGAATGATATAAGGGTTTGTCTCCCTTTCTATCACTTCTTCAATTCATTTCTATCAATTCATGTTCCTGTATGGGGTTGCGTTTAGGAAAAGCATCTTTCAACAAAATTTTTTGATATGTTCTTTCTAATATTACTTTTAAACAAAAACAGGTAGATTGATGTATTTTCCAGAAAAGTTTTGAAAGAAACAGTTTATAAAAATTAATAAAAATCACTGAAATAAAAAGAAAAATCAAAGTGTGTTTTTCAATCCGTAACTGCAATCCCAAATAAACTCTTGGTATCATCTTTTTTACACACTAATGACTAGGAGGGGACAATGAACAGGTTTCGGGGAAAGTCACCTTCTGTGGTCATGAATTTTCTGATTTTGTTCCTCAAAGAAGTTGTGCTTATATTAGTCAACATGACCTTCACTGTGGCGAGATGACAGTACGCGAAACCTTGGATTTCTCAGGACGTTGTTTGGGAGTTGGGACTAGATATGACTTACTGACAGAGTTATCAAGACGAGAGCACAATGCTGGTATTAAACCAGATCTTGAAATTGATGCATTCATGAAAGCTACTTCTGTGGTTGGCCAGGAAGCCAGTTTGATCACAGACTATATTCTAAAGGTTTGCTTATTCCATTGTGAGTTTCGATATTGATTATTCTTTATGATGGACCTAATAGTCTGTGACTCACATGGTAGATTCTTGGATTGGATATATGTGCTGATACTATGGTGGGGGATGAAATGAGGAGGGGAATTTCCGGCGGACAAAAGAAGCGTGTAACAACAGGTACGTGTAAATAACATTGTCTGTGTTTCTTTAGTAGGAAATGAGGTTGTGGGGTTCTGGTGTTGCTGAAATTGAAGTTCAGGAGGTTTGTGGTACAAATTAAAATTTGGGGATAATACCATCATTGGCCTCCAAATCCAGGGATCGTATTAATAGAAATTTGGCCTCTTAACTTCTTCAAATTTCTAATTCTGAATGGTTGTGTGAAATTCAGGTGAAATGTTGGTTGGACCGGCACAAGCATTTTTCATGGATGAAATTTCAACAGGGCTGGACAGCTCCACTACTTTTCAAATTATTAAGTTCATGAGGCAGATGGTTCATATCATGCATGTTACAATGGTCATCTCTCTTTTGCAGCCTGCTCCGGAGACATATGATCTTTTTGATGATGTAATCCTACTTTCAGAAGGCCAAATAGTCTACCAAGGTCCTAGAGAAAATGTTCTTGAGTTCTTTGAATACATGGGTTTTAAATGTCCAGAAAGGAAAGGAGTTGCTGATTTTCTGCAGGAAGTAACTTCGAAGAAGGACCAAGAACAATATTGGTTTTTAAAGGACCAACCTTACAGATATATTTCAGTTCCTGATTTTGTAGAAGGTTTCAGCTCATTTCACATTGGCCAACAACTTTATGAAGAGCTTAGCATTCCGTTTGACAAGTCTAAAACTCATCCTGCTGCTTTAGTGACCAAACAGTATGGTATCTCAAATTTGGAACTCTTCAAGGCATGCTCAGATAGAGAATGGCTGTTGATAAAGCGCAATGGTTTTATATTCATATTCAAGACTGTACAGATAATCATCATGGCTACAATAACATTTACTACATTCTTGAGAACTGAAATGAGACCGGGTGAAAGATCAGGTGGAGCAAATTATTTTGGAGCACTGTTTTATAGTCTCGTTAATATCATGTTCAGTGGGTTAGGAGATGTTTCATTGGTAATTCTGAGGCTTCCTGTATTTTTTAAGCAAAGGGATGCCCTATTTTACCCTGCATGGGCTTTTGTCTTGCCTATTTGGTTCCTTAGACTTCCCCTCGCAATTTTGGAATCTGGTCTTTGGATCGTCATTACATACTATACAATTGGTTTTGCTCCCTCTGCAAGTCGGTAAGTATTAATATATTTTACTGAGGGTGCGTTTGATAGTTCGTAATAAAAACATAATGTAATTTATTAAATGCATTTCTATTGTAAATTTGTATTAGACATGCATTTGATTATAGTGCGTTAAGTTTCATTACAGCCTACAAAATGTACCCTCAATGTTTCTGGTTTGATACTGGTTTTGTTGTTTAACAACAATTGATTTCTGGTGTCTTCTACAAAAAGAGGGTTTTTGCTAATAAGCCTGAAATTTATTCAGGTTCTTCAAACAGTTCTTAGCCTTCTTTGCAACACAACAGGCATGTTCTGGTCTCTTCCGTTTCATAGCAGCTCTTGGAAGAACAGAAGTTGCTGCACATTCATTTGGAATTTTGTCCCTTATATTGGTCTTTGTGCTTGGAGGATTCGTTGTTTCGAAAGGTAATAAACCTTTCTTTCCTTGCTGCTAGAAACCTGAATCAGTAGAGATGTAAATCAATAAGCAGCTGCTCTATTTATCCATATATACTAATTCTTTTACTTTTTGCATTTAATATTTGGTGTTGCAGATGATCTTGCACCATGGTTGAGATGGGGTTACTATGTTCTTCCTATGATGTACGGACAAAATGCCATTACTATAAATGAGTTTCTTGATCATCGTTGGAGCACTGTAAGTTCTTCAAAGCATAAGAAAATTTTCCTTATTATTGCTCCTGTACTGTCACTCTGTCAGCATTTCAATAAAGTTCTCTGCAGTTATGTAATCGTACTAATGTGGTTCTCTCCTTGTGCAGCCCACTGGCAATCCCAATGAGCCTACTGTTGGAATTTCTCTTCTCAAGGAAAGAGGCTTGTTCACAACTGAAAGGTGGTATTGGATTGGTGTTGGAGCACTATTTGGGTTCACCATTCTTTTCAATATTCTTGCCATTATAGCACTTGCCTATTTGAAACGTAAGTTTGAATCTTTATTTGGTAACTCTGTATAATGCAATTGTGAATAAACCTACATAACACTTATGTTCTTGTTATTTTCTTTTATTGATATCAGCTCCTGGTGACAAGAAACCTGTGCTTGTTGATGAAAACTCTGATGTTAAGCGATCTGCTTCCGATTCAAAAGGTAAGCAGATCTGTTCTTATGCTTCTTCAAAAGCCATTGCTAAATGTTTGCCTGCTTGCTTGGAAACACGAGTAAAACATTCTCAGTTCAATGAATTATAACTCATAAGCAGCATTCATATAGAACTAATAATTTATTACAGGAATTGAAATGGTGGTTACAAATTCTGAAGGGAATGCTATTGCCGCAAGGAATCAGTCCAGTAAAGGAATGGTGTTGCCTTTCCAGCCTCATTCACTTGCTTTCGATCATGTGAATTATTACGTGGATATGCCAGCAGTATGTCACTAACTTTGGGCTAAATTATTTGGTATAATATTAACTATATGAATTTATGAGGATGGATATTTTTCTCACGATTTTGGTGAACTTGTTAAGGAAATGATGAACCAAGGCGTTGAAGAGAACCGTCTACAACTACTACAAGACGTCAGCGGTACTTTTAGGCCAGGTGTTCTGACAGCATTAGTTGGTGTTAGTGGTGCTGGAAAGACCACACTGATGGATGTGTTAGCTGGAAGAAAGACCATTGGGTACATTGAAGGAAGCATAAGCATTTCTGGTTATCCGAAGAACCAAGAAACGTTCGCCCGGATAAGTGGCTACTGTGAACAGAATGACATTCATTCACCACATATTACAGTTTTTGAATCTCTCTCATTTTCAGCCTGGCTGCGCCTTCCTGCCGATGTGAAGAAGGAAATGAGAATGGTATGTTCTTTTTGCTTAATCGATAAAGCTAACTTTTTTTTGTGTGACTATTTATACACCAGAAGAATGGTATGATCCTTTTCTTTTTCCTTCCATAACAGATGTTTGTAGAAGAAGTTATGGAGTTGGTTGAGCTTAATCCAATTAGGAATACCTTAGTAGGACTTCCGGGAGTCAATGGCCTATCGACTGAACAAAGAAAGAGACTAACTATAGCTGTAGAGTTGGTTGCCAATCCCTCTATCATCTTTATGGACGAGCCCACGTCAGGCCTTGATGCTAGAGCTGCTGCTATTGTAATGCGTACTGTGCGAAACACAGTCGATACAGGACGAACTGTTGTCTGCACAATTCACCAACCTAGTATTGATATTTTCGAAGCTTTTGATGAGGTATGTTTTCTATTTTATATGCTAAATTCTTCAAATGCTACATTGCAATGCTGAACTTTATCCCACTATAATTTATTGCAGCTATTGTTAATGAAAAGAGGAGGAAAAGTGATATATTGTGGACCGCTTGGTCGCCATTCTCACAAGCTAGTTGAATATTTTGAGGTCAGTAAAAAAAGTTTGGATTCTGTGATTTCTTCTTAAACTGAAGGATTTTTATAGAAAAGGTTGACCAAGTTCTAAAAAAATTCTCTTGCAGTCTATCCCAGGTGTTCCCAAGATTAAGGAAGGTTATAATCCTGCTACTTGGGTGTTGGAAGTCAGCGCAGTTTCAGTAGAGGCACAACTTGGTGTTGATTTTGCAGAAATTTATGCCAATTCTGATCTATATAAGTAATTTTTAATGCCTTATTTGCTTACATGTTAGAATTCTAGTTAAACAAGGTTTGGGACTTGGTGAATCCCATACTGAAAGGATGGGACATCAGGTGTTCAGGTGCAAGAAAATGGTGGAGTTTGGACTCTCCAACCCCTTGAGCTATCCTTTGTGTTGTGATTCTCCTGCTATTCATAGCACACCACTTAGCGTATTTTGAGTGTATGCAGATACTTATTTTGATTTTCTGCAGATATTGATCTTCCTCTTTATCTTGTTGCCTTCTTTTAGGAGAAATCAAGAGCTAATCAAGGAACTGAGCACTCCACCACCAGGCTCCCAGGATCTTTACTTCCCAACCAAATATAATCAAAACTTTATAACTCAATGCAAGGCTTGTTTCTGGAAACAATACTGGTCATACTGGAGGAACACCGAATTTAACGGTATCCGGTTCATGATGACAATTGCACTTGGTGTTATGTTTGGTCTCATATTTTGGAGCAAAGGAGATCAATAGTACGTATAAAAGATTCTCCAATAATGTTGTTGATGGTCTGCTTAGCATTTTTTAATCATAAAACTTCAACAACACTCTCGAAACTGTTTCAAGGCAATTAAATACTGTTTTTGGGAAAACAATTATCAATAATGTCAAATAGACTCTGAACTAATATATTTGGTTCTTTTGGGATGTGATGGTTATATGAGGTTGCAATCCACCTTGTCTTATTGGCAGTCAAAAGCAACAAGATCTGGTGAATCTTCTTGGAGCTACGTTTTGTGCAATTACATTCCTTGGAGCTACCAATTCTCTCACTGTGACATCTGTTGTGGCAATCGAGAGAACAGTTTTCTACCGTGAAAGAGCAGCTGGAATGTATTCAGAGTTTCCTATTGCATTTTCTCATGTAAGTAAATATGATATTAATCTCAATACGGTTGCTTCAAAACTCTTGGGAGGTTGTGTTTCTACATTTAAGAAACTTTTCCTGATTGGGAAACTTGTTTGAAATGTTTCATACAAGTTTCCATAAATTTAAATTGGGAACTCATTTCTGTAAATGAAAACTTGTTTCCCCATTTTCTCATTTTATGTTTCCATTTCCATGTAACCTAATTGCATATGCATTGTGTTCTTGTGGAGAAAAGGTGCAGCCAGAAGCTTTTAAATCTATACCTTAGCAATCCTTGTTTTCTTGGCTGCAGGTAGCTGTAGAGACTATATATGCTTTCTTCCAAGCCGTTATCTATTCTCTTCTTTTATACTCGATGATGGGTTTTGAATGGAAGGCGGATAATTTCTTCTACTTCGCTTACTTCATTCTCATGTGCTTCATCTACTTTTCAATGTATGGAATGATGGCAGTCGCACTCTCTCCTGGCCCTCAAATTGCTACAATTCTAATGAGCTTCTTCATCAGCCTTTGGAACTTGTTTTGTGGTTTCATTATTCCCAGACCGGTTAGTAATATCGAACTCAGCATCTTTAAGACTTTGAGCTTTCACTTAAAGGTGAAAGTGAGTCAAGGAAACTAACAAACTACTCGGAATTGACTTGAAAATTATTTAAAATCGACTTGATGTAAGATGATTAGCTAGGTGATTTGAGCTTGAGCTCTCTATTACTTGGTTTAACAGGCTCATGAGTGAGCTAATAGGTGTTAAGTATGAAAAAACAAAACCCCCTAGAATTGAGCTAAAGCTGAGATTATCAAAATTTTAAGTAAATTAAGTTGAGTTCAAATTTGACACTATCAACCCAATTCTACCAATTAACCTCTTATCTGTTTTAGCTCAAATTCGACTTGATTAAGCTCAAGAATATTAATTTTGCTAAAGTTTGAGCTTGAATTTGAGTCTTTTACACCCCACCTAAATGCTTTAAATCTGGAAAATTTAGCAAAAAATGTAGCAATCTGTCACACGCATGCATGCACATCTTTACTTGTGTAAACTCCCCATTATTTCAGTCTTAACATTTCTGTTATAATTCTTGCAGAGCATGCCAGTGTGGTGGAGGTGGTACTACTGGGCTAACCCAGTTTCTTGGACGTTATATGGGGTTATTGCATCTCAATTTTCTGACAAGAAAACCTTGCTTCATATTCCTGAATCAAAACCAGTACCAGTTGATGTCTACCTTGAGCAAGTTTTTGGTTATAAACGTGATTTTCTTGTACCTGTAGCCATTGCCCATCTTGCTTGGGTTCTGCTATTCTTGTTTATTTTCACTGGCAGCATCAAGTTCTTCAACTTCCAAAGGAGATAAGGAAGAATGTTCTTGCTTGAAAAAACTTTTTCTTTTTCAAATTTTATTGCTTTGTGTATATTTTTAAGTATAATAATATTCCTGAGCAAAAAAAAAAAATGTTTCATGCTGAAAGTTTTTTGATTCATTTCTGTTGATATAAACCAGTCTGAATAATATTACCAGACAACATTGTTAATAGGTAAATTTTCCTTTGTATTGGTGAACTTTTCTGTAAATTTTCCTTTGTATTGGACCAATTCTACCTATTTTCACGGATAGGGAGGAAAAATTCATATTCCTGACAAGACTGTTATTAGAAATACAGTTCAAAACCCTAATAATTCAAGTAATCATCACTTGATACACTGATTAAGTAGCTTTCTTAGTACTAATACTGGATTCAACATAAAATCTTATAGATAAGTTCAACCAGAAAATGCAAAAGGAATTGCTTTATCAGCAAAATTTAGACAACAAACCTGCCACAAATGCAGCACTTGGGAACATCAGCTCCTCCTTCCTCCAAGTATTTCCAACAGTTAAATGAATTTTCATTCAGAAGTTTAATGAACTTCAGAAAAGAAGCTTGCACAAGTTGCTTGAATTCCTTCGAGTCCTTGGACAGCTCAGCCTTGGCATATCTGTTCCTGTTTGATTTGAACATTAAGTTTCTGTTCCAAATCTCCCAAAGTTTTTTCCTTATACAGGTTTCATATTAAGTTTCTGTTTGAAATTTTTTTTGCCAAGTGCAAACCCAAAATTACGGTGGGCTTAAGCAGCACTTGATCAGAAAACAGAGAAGAAAATGAAAAAGGAAATTAGCATAAAACTTTGATTAATTAGATTAAATCAACACATAAGAATACGAACTTCATCAGCTGGAAAGTCACATGCATGGCCATACAATGCATAAATCCTTTTTCAATGTGTTAATTTCATATGTCCCTACATGTAAAATTAAAGGTGATAAAGGAAAAACATTATCATTAATTTCATCATTAATCACATTAATTAATAATTCATTTTAATTTATTCCTTATACTTTTTTTTTTTTTTTTTAAATTTCAATACAAACTATATGGCCGGTTAAACTATTGGAAATAAATTCCTTCTTGGTGTGAACTTTTTTTTTTTAACATTTTTTCTTTCTTCCTTTCTCTTAGAAAAGAGGCAAAGAAAAGCACAAAAATAGCCAAGGTTCTTTGTTAGAATTGTTTGCTAAATTTAAGAGAAAACTATAAAAATATGTAATGTAGGGTAAAAAGTGATGAAAAATAGCATCATTATTT
>CAOJBK013741402.1:0-10395 GCA_948294925.1 Codiaeum variegatum
TCTAACTCTGGCAAGGAAGTTTTAGCTGATGAAGTAATCATTCTGAATCCACAATCTGGTCATGGAAACAACACCCAGCTACCCCTACTGCAGATCCCTTCCCAAAAGGGGTTGAAAACCATCCACTCCACAAAACTATGGCTGAAAAGTATAAGGAAATGGAGAAGACTTTGCAAGCCCTAAGGAAGAAAAAGAAGGTCTTGGATGTGAAGGCATTGAGCCCCTTCCCCAAGGCAAGACTTCTACCTAAGTTCCAAATGCCACATTTTGAGAAGTTCAAAGGCACCTCTAGCTCAGAGACTCACTTGAGGATCTATGATGGGACACTCCACCCTTTGGGAGTGAAGGGTAAGCTCCATGCTCATCTCTTCCAACAGTTGCTTACTGATGTAGCTTTGACTTAGTTTATACAATTAGATAGTTCCAAAAAATAGACATGGGAATCTATATGTACTAAAACAATATTCTTATAATCAAGAAGTTGATATTAAAAGAAGGGTTATTGAAATAACAAAATAATAGCCAAAAGAAATATTCTCTGCTTTTATTTCTAGATAGATAGAGAAAGCCTCCCATATGGTAAAGAGACTAACTGATGCTGAACAAATCGACATGGTTGCTAAGAATCTATTGCCTATGTTTTAAGATAGAATGATAACATAATATTTCCCTGACTTCAAGGCCCCAGTCTTTTTTGGCACTTACCCTAAAGATGGGATTGACTCCTGTCTCATCAAGGATGAAACTCAGACCTCATCCTTCAACTTTAAGAAAATAAACAGTACTGAGAAAGAAGGTGGAGTGAATGTAATCTCAGCCCGCAAGCCACTCCAACTACAATAAAGAAAATTCACTAATTTAAGGAGATTAAAACTAAGCTCTCTCCTAAGACAGTGCACAGAGAAGGGTACCTTCAAAACACTGGAGCCCAAACAGATTCCCAACCCACTGCTATAGAACTTTGACATGATCAAGAGGTGTGATTATCACCAAGGGCCAAGCCACAAAACTAATGATTGCAAGGTCCTCTATCACAAGATTCAATATCTCATTGATGCCAACCAAATCCTGTTTCCAACTGTGAATATTGGCACAAATCCCCTTCCTGAGCATAATGTGAATGCTATACTAAATGAATTTGAGGAAGGTGATTCAACACACCTCATCACTAATGTTGTGCTTCTGAGTAATTTCCTCTACACTAGAGATGATCAATCTTCCTTAGAGATGTCACTCTTCCCATATTACTCACCTCCAGTTGGCCAACCTTCCTTAGGTAGGTCAATTCAAAATGACTATTAATGTGTCATTATCGACTTAAGTCATTTGGGTGAAGAAATAGATGTTATAACCAGAAGTGGTCACATAACTTAAGATCCTTCTACTACCCAATCTTTGAGCCAACCAGTGGTTCAAACTAAAAGGACTTTTGAACCTGAAGAGGATCCCATACTGAAATAGTTAAAGAAGAGTCAAGCTAGCATCTCCATCTGGGATTTGCTCATGTCTTCCTATCCTCATTGCCAAGCTCTTTGCAAGGCACTGAGTTAAACTTAAACATCTTTTGACATCTCTCCAGAGACTCTAGTTGCATCGATCACCAGTTCTATAAAAGGAACATCCATCTCTTTCTCTAATAGTGAGATTCTTCCTGGGGGTCCACACAATGATGCTTTATACATTACAATCATCACAAGGGAGAAGATTATCCCCATAACTTTGGTTGATAATGGGTATGCACTAAATGTCTGCCCTCTAAAAGTTGCAAGCTTCTTGGGTTAAGTGCTATGGATTTTACCCCTTCTGTCCAAATTGTGCGGACCTATGATAATTCTAAAAGAGAAAATCTAAGAGTGGCAACTCAAACTATCACTATGGGCCCAACCACCTTCAAAGTACCATTTCAGGTTATAGATGTGCCATATTGCTTCAACTTGCTTCTGGGTAGGCCTTGAATCCATCAGGCCAAAGCTGTGCCATAAACTCTACATCAGAGAGTTAAGTTCCCACTAAAGAATGGCATTGTTACCATCAAAACTGATATGTCTAAAAAATATAAAGTCCCAAACATTGTTCCTATCCTGGAAATACAACCCGAGTTGTCGGCATATCTTTTATCCGGCTTTTCATTTTTTCAGTTCATTCATACTGCAGAGAATCTGAAAGAACCACTTACCCTGGATTTCGATCCGTATTGCGACCCGATGATTGGGAACATTTTGAAGCATATGGCCTATTTTCCCGGTATGGGTCTGGGCAAAAACCAACAAGGAGTTGAGTCCTTCAATGAAATCAAATTTTCCACTCCTCCATTTGGCTTGGGCTATGAACCTAGTGATGATGAAATTGAGGAAGAGAAAGCTAAAGCTAAAGAGAGATCTACAATCACTAAACAAGGGGGTGAAGTTGACATCTTCCTAAGGCCTTATTTAACATATATTTTGTCAAAGAGGTTAAGATAATTCCTTACTGTGCCTTCCTTGAACCATGGATCTGCCTTGTCACTGGCATTAGAATCTCTGGATTTGAACTATTTTCTGATGTGAAGCTGACCACTGAAGACTGCTAGCTCATATACTTCCTGGACAATGACTATGATGAGAACATGGAAGCAAGCCTCTTTGGCAATATAGCTGTTCTCACTTTAATCAAGCCTACTAATGCAAAACTAAAAAACTGGCATTTTAAGGAAAGTCCTCTTAAAGCTGCTGAATCTGAATCAGAGCCCAAGTCTGAGTCCAATTTTGAATCAGAGTCTGAGTTAAATACTAATTCTGAGTCCTCTTCTTCTGAATCTGATAATGATGTAAAAGGCCCATTGGGCTTTAATTATGAGTATGATGTAATGGTAGACCTCTCTTCTATTTTAATCAATAAGACATCCAAATTTTCTTATTATGAGCATGTCTTTCTATTTTCTTTTGATATTCCAATTGATGAATCTGACCTCAAACAAACAGAAAAGAGAATAAAATAATAAATGAAATAAAAGATGCAGTTAAAGAGCCCATAAACACTAGCACTCATGACATGCCTAAAAACACATACATTGCATCTGCGTGCTCAAACAAATAGGACAGCAAGTCTACAATCAGGACATTCGAGGATTGCTTTGCCCGGAAGCCCAGTGACATGATCGGACTAGATTCAAGCATCGCCGTCCACAAGATTCCAACCTACCCAGACTGCAAGCTTGACAAGCAAAAGCTCAGACACATGAAGCCTTCCTGGTCTATTCTGATCAAGGAAAAGGTATCTAGTAGCTCTCTCACAAATTCATTGAGCTAATTAAGTACCTATCTTGGTTGGAAAACACCATCTTAGTACCGAAGAAGGATTGCAAAGTAAGAATGTGTGTGGATTTTTGAGACCTAAACAAGGCATGCCCTAAGGAAACTTTTCCACTACCCCTCATAGACCTCTTGGTCAATGCACTAGCCTATTTAGAGGTGGTTTCCTTAACCTATCTAGTCGTGGGGTACAATTAAATCTTAGTTCACCCTCTTGACATGGAAAAGACAGTTTTCATTACAGAATGGGGCACCTACTATTACAAAGTAATGCTGTTTGGATGGAAGAATGCTTGAGCCACTTATCAGCGAATGGCCATTACAATTTTCCATGACTTAATGCATAAAAGCACTGGAAGTCTACGTCGATAACATGGCCGTAAAAGGTACTGCCCCTGAACTGCATCTGTAAACACTGGAGAAGTTCTTCGTTACACTTTGACAGTACAATCTCAAACTAAACCCCAATAAATACATATTTGGAGCCTCATCTGGGGTGTTCCTGAGCTACATGGTTAGCAAGAAGGGTGTTGAAGTGGATCCAGCCAAATCAAAAGCAATCTTAGACATGCCACCTCTTAAAACTGAAAAGGAGTTATGAGGCCTTCTCGGCTGCCTTCAATACATCAGCAGATTCATTCACCAACTAGTCAACACCTGCGGCCCAATATTTGGCTTACTGAAAAAGAATTCCTCTAAACTGTAGACTGAGGAGTGTAAAAAATCCTTTGAGCATGTCAAGAAGTATCTTCTAAGCCCACCAATCTTACTGCCTCCTAGGCCTGGTCAACCACTACTACTCTACTTGACTGTCACTGAAGAATCCTGGGAGCAATGTTGGCCCAGAACACTCTAAATTCACATAAAGAGAATGCTATCTACTACTTGAGTAAGAGAATGCTGACACATTAGCTCAAGTACAAATACATTGAAAAGCTCTCACAAACTGAGGCATTATCTGGGGGCATACATTACACATATCCTCACCGATCAGAGTCCACTCAAATATCTCATAGAAAAGCCTGTCTTAGACACCAAGATGGCTAGATGGATGGCAGTCTTGGCAACCTATGATATCATTTACATTCAGAGAAAGTCCATCAAAGGTAGTGTCATTGCTGATCAACTGGCCCACTACCCTAACTGATGATCATTTGGAAGAACCCAAATTTCTTGACGAAGACATTCTATTCCTAAAAATGAAACACGGAAGCTATATTTTGATGGAGCTACAAACAGCAAAGGTTATGGTGTTGAATTTGTGTTCCTTACACTTACTAGTGAAAGCTTACCTCTGGCAATCAAACTGGATTTTGAGGTAACCAACAAATAATCTGAGTACAAAGCATGTGTATCTGGATTGGAATCAGCTCTCCAGATTGGCATCAGAAACTTAGAAGTTTACGGAGACTCCAACCTCATTGCCTCACAAGCCTTGGAAAAATGGAAAATCAGAGAGGAGCGACTAGTTCCTTACCATAAGCGCCTCGAGGAGTTTGCTAATACCTTTGATAATTTATCATTCCATTATCTTCCAAGAACTCAAAATATATTTGCTGACACTCTGGCAACTCTCGCATCTATGATGATTGACATATTTCAATAAGCATCAAGTGTCAACCAATCTTTCAGGATCATTGCATGAATATGCGAGTTGAAGAGAAACCATGGTATTGGGACATCTACATCTATCTCAGCAAAGGTGAATATCCTGAAGGTACTTCCAAATCAGAAAAGAGAACCATTAGGCAACTGGCTAGTGGATACATATCCATAGATGACATGCTTTATAAGAAAACAATGAATGGCATTCATCTTAGATGTGTTTTAGATGAAGAATCTAACAAAATGATGGAAGAAATCCATGGTGGGACAGATAGCACTCACATGAATGGTTGGGTGTTATCTCTCAAGATCATAAATTAAGGTTACTATTGGCTGACTATGGATGAGGATTGTACACGGTATGCTCGAAGATGCCTAAAATGTCAAAAGTATGCTAGGCTCCAGAAGCTTCCCTCCTTACCTCTTAATCCGATTTCTACACCATGGCCCTCTACTATTTGGAGCATTGATGTAATTGGCAAGATTTTGCCAAAATCCCCTACTGGTTATGAATACATCTTAGTGGCCATAGATTACTTCACCAAGTGGGTTGAAGCTACACCTTATCATGTCTTGGACTCCAAGAAGGTACCTTAATTCATCAAAGCCAACATCACCTAAAGGTATGATGTTCCTCATGAGATCATCTCAGACAATGGTTCCCACTTCCAGAAAGAGGTAGTCAATCTCCTAAAGAAGGAAAAGATTAAACATCACAAGTCTTCCTCATACAGACCTCAGGCTAATGGCATAGTTGAAGCCGCTAACAAAGCACTAAAAAACATGCTTTAAAAGATGATAAGTAATCATAAAGGTTGGAACCTACATCTGCCAAGTGCCCTCCTCGGGTATAGATGAAGGAAACGTTACGGAGTTGAGCAACGGAAGCATGAAGATAAAATCCGAATCATAGAGAGATTCAATTTTTGGTTTTCAAAGCTTTTTCAAAACTTGGTTTTTTTTAAAACACTTTTAACAAAATTAGGTTAGAAAATTTTTCAAACTCTTTGAAATATTTCCCTAACCTAAGATTTGAATACTAAAATATTTTATCAAAACTCTTTTAAACAAAACATTTAGAAATTTTCAAACTCTTTAAAAATTGGTTCTATGTTAAAACTCTTTTAACATAGAAGGTTTAGTCATTTATCAAACTCTTTGATAAATGTTTAAACCTAGGTTTGGACCCATAACATTAACCAAGGATATTTTCACCAATTTTGTGCAAAACACAAATTGAACAAAGAAAGGTTGGAAGAAAAAATACATCTCACCCTCCTTCGTTAAGCTCCCCAAGTGTGAAGCCTCTAGCATGAGATATAGCTAGCATTTCCTAAAAGCTTGTTCTCCAATTCTCTTTAAGAAGCTTAAATCATCTCTCTTTGGTTACCCAAACTTTTGATCCTTGCTCCTTTACTTGAGACCTTGAGAACTGTGGATTGGTTTTGGACTTCAAAGCTTCTTCACACTCCTTTCTCAAAGGGAAGTAGAAGAAGAGTTAATGTTTTGAAGAACTCTTCTTCAAAACTAACGTTCTCTCTCTAATTGGTGTGAATTTTAAGCTTTCTCTCTCTAACTCTTAGAGACTTTTTCTCTATAACTCAATTGAGAAGATGATGAATAGTTGTTCATATTTCTTCAATGTGTTGAATGAGCATAGGAAAAGGATGACACCAACTTTCTCTTATACCCAAATTTTGCTTTTCCTTAAAACAAGGAGAAAAATGGAAACCTTATCTATTTGACTTAGTTGACCATTTGACTAGTCAACTAATATAATAGATTATGACTTTAGTTAGTAGGAATCACCTTTAAACCTTAAATAACCACATCTATTGTGGATTAAGCCAACATCTCATGTTAAGCTTAATTATTTTATTTGTTTATCTAAAACCATTTCAATTAGTCATGACCATTTGTGTCTTATACAAATTATGACATAACTTAAATTAATCCATTTATGAATTAAACATCAAGACATGCTAGGGTCTTTATAAATTTAATTATATGTTTAATTCAATCATCATTAATAATCAATTAAACTCTTTAATTAATTATTAATATGATAAATACAAGCTAATGGGAATTGCTATATGGTGTGTGACTTACTAGGTTCATGTTCTAATTAGTAATGGGATAAAGAAAACTCTTTTCTTCCCACCAAGTGTGCTAACCTAATTACACACTTAGTCCTTTAAGTCATGAGTGACGTCTAGCATAACATATCATGACTACCTAATCTGAAATGAATGGTGGTGATCATATCCTTGACGCTGCATGGACCTCTCGATCAAAATTACCATGCACTCGAATCCCTTCATTATGGATTCTTAATCTTTGCTAGGGTCATGGAATAGTCAAACCCTATATGTCAGATCATATGACCTATATCTGGTTTGAGTTCTTGATAAACCTAGTTCCTACTAGAAACTCTTTCTAGTGAACCTTATCCACCCTGGCTAGGGATTTGTATATCAAGAACCAACCATAAGTCATATTATTCCTTCCTTGGTTACCCAAGTTAATGAGTCCTTTCTTGGCTGAACACTTATCCCAACATATCACTGATTATGGCCACCACATGAAATATACCAATACATAACTAGCATTGGTATGTAAGTAGGAACAAGCCATAGTCACCAATATGCCAGATAACATGTCACCTTAAGTTTAAGGATTATATGCACAATCATGATCAAAATGATGAGATATTAACTAGTTGGTAGCGACCCATGTATCCATCATCTAACATCATTGTTCAACTTACTTATGCAATGGGTGTGCTCATATGTTGTCACGACATCACATGTATGTGGCATGAGACTCACTACCTCTATACCAATAAGTATCTCATACCTATCATGGATGACAATAGTGGTGATGATCTTCTGGGTTAATGGCTTCCCTACCAATAATCCTATGACATGAACAACCTTTAAAGTATCTAATAAAGTGAAATCTGTCACCATATTCTCAAACTCTTTGAGAATAGAGTCCCTTAAAGAATACTTAAGAGACATATATACGTTCGATACAAGGAATAAATTCATTTAAAGAACGTATATACTGAAGCCAGTTTGGTTTTCATTTACATTCACATGATGAGTGCAAAATCTAAAGCATACACTGCTAATAATAGAACCACATACAAGTTAGCTACCAGAGCTACCCCTTACTCTCTAGTCTATGGAATGGAAGTAGTCCTTCCCAAGGAGTTAAAAGTTCAGACAGTCAGAGTTCTCCAAGAAGCTTAGATCTCTGAACTCGATTAGAAGTAGACCTACTACGACCAACTCAACGCTATTTGATGAAAAGAGGATGGAAGCACTCCACCACACACAGAACTACCAAATCAAACTTGCCAAACATTTCAATGAACGAGTTTGAAGTCATAATCTTTAAGAAGGTGACTTAGTTCTCAAAGACATTAGACAAGTAGTGCAAGACCCTCGAGGGAAATTTAGACCTCCTTGGAGTGGCCTATACATCATCAAAAAGATCATGTCAGGTGGATGCATCATACTGATGGATGTTGACGACAATGAATTCAACCATCCAACCAACCTCGATCAACTCAAGAAGTACTACATATAGTGTTCTTGTTGTATGAGCATGCATTCAGGCATCATGTTACCAAATAAGAACTACGTGGACCTGATTCTCTAAAATTATTATGTAATTCAATTTTTCAAAATATCATTTGTAAGGAGAAACGCAGGCAACCTGTACAGGCATGGTCCAAATCATTTAATAAAATCAATGTTTCATTCTCATTCTCATTTGGGCTCTTTAACATTACATGCAAGTGTTAAAAAGAACAAATAAACATAAATTGAAAAACAAATGAAACCCGCTAAGCTAAAAACCCAAACGGGTGGCTTAGGCAAAATTTAGGGTACAACCTGCTAGACTTAAAACTGAAAAGGCGGCCTAGGCAACAATCAAGGTAGCTCGCTAAGTTAAAAACTCGAAGTGGCAGCTTAGGAAAAAATTAGAGCTTAGTAAAATAAAATAAAAAACGTTTATTGATGTCATATTCATCTTTTTTAAATACCTAAAACAAGACATTGAAGCAGAAAACAAAACACAAATCAAACAAAAGTCTTATTTTCCAAAGCTCAGACTCAGACTCAACCCTCGATCTCAGTCAAGAGAGCAACTCTCTTAGCCTTCTCCTTTGACCAATAAGCTTCAATCCACTACACAAGATACTCAATAGTCTTGCCATAATCCTCACCAGGAATCACCATAGCCCTTAAATAGTCTCTGATCTAATGAGATAGGACAACTCTAGCCACTCCGTCATTCACTGTGGTCATCTCAAACAAAGAGCCATCTGGGGGCACATCTTGATCATGTTCTATCTGACAAAGAACTCGAGTAACCTGACACCAAGTCACATGTTGAAATCTAAGCAGATATACATGCTTGAAACCTTGGCTCATTGGAATGAACCACTTGATAGTGTACCAATCAAGCTTCCATAGCACATCTGAGGGACTCAACTCTAAAAGCTAGGTAATCCACCTCTTCTCAGAGTCAAAGTGAATGACAATGTTCCTAGTATGATACCAAGCAGCAGATTATTTTGGTCTATCAGGTCCAAGAACAATCCTAAAATGGTCTCTTAGCCAAATCTGAAGGGCAAAAACATGAGTCATAGAAGCCTCAAAAGCATGCTTAAATAGATAAGCAGGAAAATGGTCTAAGTACCTGGAGCAAAAGCAGACTAATTGTCTAAGGTTCCCTAAAGCTATAGTAAAAGTTAAGGCTCAGTAATGTTTCAACCAAAATCATGACTATAATCGACTTACCTTCACCCATTTGGATTATCAGCTAAGCTATTTTCACAGCCCCAAATCTAATCGAGCCAACAAAAGATATAGCCCGTAGTAAATGGCATAGTCCCTATATCTCTAAGCCATCAAAATGGAGTCATCCTTTGATTCCTCCCAAAACATAAAGGCCAACACAAGTGGGTCAACCAAATCATCTTTACCATACCTGATCCAACCTCCGTGCTCAAATCCAACAACCTCTTGAATGAGTTGAAATAGCCTACCCGCTCAACTGGAACAGTCGGAATAGCCTCAAGATTCATACCAAGCAAGAAGAAAAACTCTTCAAAAGTCGAACACATCCCATCCATGCTAGTCCCAAACTGAAACATGTGATCAACAGGATCTTAAAATCATACACAAGCATTCAGAAAATCCCAGTCAATTTTCACACCCCTAAGAGTTGGAAAGGCAGACATACCATATCTCTCGAGGTTTATCCTCTGCGCTTTGCTCAGCTTCTAACACTATTCATGCATCATGTGGCTGAAAAATGGCTCCATGTTCGATAAAAAAAGAACAAGAATCTGACTTTTTTCTATAAAATAATTTACTCCCCAGTGATTTTCTAAGTCAAAAATCATTTTCGTATGGCTATTTATAGTGGCACATAAAACTAGACAGAAAAATTGAGTTCGAAAGGTTGGACATGCAAAACGAGG
>CAOJBK013742071.1:0-17169 GCA_948294925.1 Codiaeum variegatum
GGGGCCCTCGAAAAGTAAAGGTACGCATCTTATAGAAATTCATTATTTCGAATCATTTTATGGAATAAAGTATGCCCCTAGCCCTAATTTCATTCAATTAGTTCGTTCGACTCAAACAAATATAATAATTGAAAAAAAAAATAAGAGAAGCTAAACTGAATAGAATAAATAAAGCCCGAGATATCTCCTAGCGAATGACCCAAGAAAATTTCCAAAAGACCAATTCTTTCAAGAACATAGACAACCCCCCAGAACTTCTTCCTTTAAAAATAAAACCCATAAATTGGTCAAGACTTCCAACAACCTCCTTTGGGGTGGCTAGTACGATTTTATCTCGCTGAGTCCCAGGGCCCAAGAAGGTTTTGTTTGTAGATTTCCATGAATGGGATTTTCCATATGAAGCTTTAGGTACCTTCCAACTTGTCATTATTATCTCATCTAATGCCTTATTATAATGTTATTTATGTAGACACAGTCTCACTTCCTACTTCTATCCCAGAATTCTCGTCCGAAGTTTGTCATTGCCCTGAAATAGAAAAGCTTCTCATGCGTAGCAAATCATCTCGACCTTTGGTAAGGAATTTGCTCTTTTTCTTGTGTCCTTGATAGAAAAGTTCTGACATTTTACTTTTTAGGTTCCTCAGCCCAAGCTCCCTTCCATTGAAGGTCCGAGTTTGGCAAAAGCTCCTCTTCCTAAAAAGAGGAAAGATGCTGAGATCTCGCCTCGTAGTAGTGATGAAAAGGAACCTGAATCCCTTCTGAGGAATAAAAGTGAAGAAGGCTCTAGGTTGGACTGATCAAAACATAAAAGTTTGAGGCACAAGAGTCATTCTAGACATAAATATGGGTCCAGCCATTCCAAACACCATAAATCTGATTGGTCTAAGAAGAAGGATGATCCTCGTACATCTGACCCTTTACCAACCGAGGGATTGGTCCCTTCATCTACTACAAAGGTGCATGCTTCTCCTTTGGAAGATCTAGAAGTAGTCACTTATTTCATATGTTATTTCTAAACCCTGTCCAAATAATTCTTTTACTTTCAGGCATTTTGGAATTCTTTCGAGCCTCCATGGATAGGGGTGATTGAGAGACCAATGAATTTTCCCATTGCAGAGTCTGAGCCAGAATCCTAAATTCCTGGATAAGGAGATAAAAAAGCACATGGAGATCCTATCGGTTGCCAAGGGCTCGAGGGCTTCTTTCTTTAAAAATGAAGACTTAGTTTCTTCGCTGAAATTAGCTCTAACCTTCTTTGCTACGAATAACTCCTCGACTCAAATTGGGGAAGTAGTTCAAGCCAGTATCAACTCTCTTGCTCAAAGTTTGACAAGCTGGTAGAGGAGTTTTTGGAAGCTCCATTTAGAGAGAAATCATCATTCTTTCTCTGAGTACCTTACCCAACTCGATCAAGACATTTCTTAGCTCAAGAACCAAGGTCAAGAAATTAAAGCTAAGGGCTTGGAAATTTCAAAGCAGGGGTTTTGGATAAGGAGATTGCTTGCTTGGAGGCTGACCTGCAAAAACTGAAAGCCCAAAGAGTCGATGTGGCTAATGCCAGTACTTTGCATATAGCCAATGGGAAGAAACTGATCGAGGAAGTAAAATAAGCCTTAAAGAACCAATCCAAAGGGAGAAAGAAAGTTCAAGAGCTGGAAGTTCATCTCCCCATAGCTTGGGATAAAATGAGTACCATTATGCACCGTTTCAAAACTCTTTTCAATCTTTTAGATTGGTTCTATAAATAGCATATGACCAATTTTAAATTCTTACATTGATTGTATAATCTGGTCATTTTGTAAGTTTTCCTTTTGACTAATGAAAAAGAATTATTTTGCAAAGAGAATGCATAATAGCTGTCTAAATCGGCCCAATTTTATTTCATACTTTGCTTAAATTTAACTTAAAGTCATATATCAGCCTTTACATTGCTTTTTTAACCATGGTTTCGATTATAACAAAAAGAAATAAATAGCCATTCATCAGCCTTACATTACTTATTAACCCTGGGTTCAGTTTTAAACAAATACATACAGTTGTTCATCGGCCCTACACTATTGATTAATTGTAAGTTTGGTTTAAACAAAAACATATAGTCGTTCATCGGCCTTACATTCTCTAATTTGCATTTTTCTCAAATTGTGATTGGTCAACTCCATCCCACATAGATGGTCTGTAAAGCTTTAAGTACGTCTCGTTAATCGATTTATCATGTAGTTCTCCCTTTGGGTTCGATAATCAATAAGCACCATTTCCCATAATCTCTTTAACCTTGAAAGGTCCTTCCCAATTTGGTGACCATTTACCATATTCGGGTTGCTTTTCTCCCAGCAAGAGAACAACCTTCCATACCAGATCCCCAATCTTGAATGCTTTTTACCGAACTTTCTTATTATAAGACTTTTCTACTCTTTGCTTCTGCGCCTATATTTTGTCTAATGTTGTAATTCGATCATAGTCAAGCTCATCTAGATCTTTTATCATTTCTTTATAATATTTCTCAAGGGTCAATTTATCCTGGAAACTCCTTCTGATGGACCCAACTGTCAATTTCGCAGGAATTATAGTCGAGTGCCTAAATACCAACTTGAATGGAGTGGATCCAATCATTGTCCTTAAAAGTATTTATGAGAGCAAACAATGTTTCTCTTAACAGCTCGTGTCACTCCCTAGGGTTCTGGTCTTTCATCTTCTGGATGTTACCCTTGATAAGCTTGTTGGTAGCCTCGGCTTGCCCATTTACTTGAGTATAGTAGGGGTTCGAGTGTAAGATCTAGATTCCATATTCCTTGTAGAACTCCTTTAACTCTTTCCCAATAAACATAGTCCCTTGATTAGTAGTAACTGTCTCTAGAAGCCCTGCCTTCCATATTATTTTATTTTTTATGAAGGAAATGACCGATTGTTGATTAACATTTTTTAGGGGAACCGCTTTAACCAATTTTGTGAAGTAATTGGTTGCTATCAAGATGAAACTATATTGTTTGGATGATGGTGGATATATCTTCCCAATCACATCCATTGCCTAATCCCTGAAAGGCTAGGGCTTAATGATGGAGTGGAGTTCTTTGACTAGTACATGCTAGATAGGCCTATGTCTCTAGCAAGCTTCATAACCTTTGGCATATTCTATACAATCTTTCTCAATCTTTAGCCATCAATACCCATGTTGCTCTAAAATCCTTATCATCCATCGTTCAGATTGATGTGCACCAGCAATTCCCTCGTGAACCTTATCCGTTGCCAACATCGCCTCCTTTAACCCGAGACACAATAATAGCAAGTCTTGCTTCTTTCTATACAAAATTCCCTCCTATTGCCAAAAGTTAAGAGCTACCATTCTAATTTTGTTATTAATGTCTCGGCTAGGGTTTTGTAAGTAACTGATAATGGGCTCCCTCCAATCCACAAATACATCGACTGAAAAGACTTTTGGATGTTTAATGATTTGATCACCCAATTGGCTAATTTCTTTAGAGCATATTACTAAAATCATCTTGTATTGTAAAGGTATTTCTCTGAATTACTGGAGATATCCAGAAGCCCTTTGTGTTAGTCTGTTTGCCTCTTCATTTGAGGTCCGAGTCGAATATTCAAGCACAATGTGCTCGAAGCCATCTATGAGATGAGAAGCTTTGTTGTAATAAGGCATCAGTATAATAGCTTCACATTTATATTCTCTTGTAAGCTTGTTAATGATGAGAAGAGAATCATCTTTCACACTAATTGATCTTGCCCCTAGCTTTAATAAAATTTCAAGACCAATAATCAAAGCTTCGTATTCGGCTTGATTGTTTATACACTGAAAAGCCTAACACAAAACCCATCTTTGTTGAGACTCCTCTCAAGGATGTTAACATAAGACCTGCTCCTATCGAGGTTAATGTTCTAGAACTATCAAACGATAGCTCCCATATCGAGTTTTATGCCCAATTTACCTCGATTGTTTCCTTAGCGGGAAGTTGAGTAAAAAAATCGACCAATGCCCTTTTATTGCTCTTTGTGGCATGTATTTCAAATGAAATTCAGATAAAGATAAAACCCACTTACCTAGTCGATTTCTGAGATATGGTCAAGATAATATGTATTTGATGATGTCTGTATGGCTTACTACCATGACTACCACTGGTATCATGTAGTATCTAAGCTTAGTACATGAAAAATATAGTGCCAATCCTAGCTTCTCAATAGGCAGGTATCTTGCTTCGACCTCGGTCAAAGATCTACTTAAGTAATAAACAGCTCTTTCATATCCCGCTTGGTTTTGGGCCAACATAATCCCTATTGTGTCTTCTGATGCCTAGATATAAAGGATTAATGGCTCTTTTGACTTGGGAGGTGTCATCACTGGAGGATGTGTGAGATACTTCTTCAATTATTTGAACACTTTTTGACGCTCCTCTATCCAAATAAAATCTTTAGTGACTTTTCCCTTGAATAACAGCCTCCACGGTCTCAACTTCCCGGTCGTATTAGCTATAAATCTTCTTAGAAAGTTTATTTGGCCGATGAGTCATTGTAACTCCTTTTTATTGATTAGCAGTGTAGCTTCAATTATAACTCTAGCTTTATTCTTATCCACTTCTACTCCTCATTGATGGACTAATAAGTCGAGGAAATTTCTGGCTGATACTTCAAAGGCACACTTCAATGGATTCATCTTTAGGTGGTATAGCCTCATTCTATAGAATGTGCTTTCGAATCAGCCAAATGCTAGGTTTCTTGCTAGGACTTCACCACCACATCATTGATATAAAATTCCATGAATTTCTCAAGAATATAATGAAATATTGAGTTCGTGACCCTTTGGTATGTAGCTCCTGCAGTTTTTAGACTGAATGGCATTACCACCCATTCATACACACCAATCGGTCTTGGACAGCAGAATATAGTCTTGTGTACATATTCCTTGGCTATCTTAATCTGATTGTATCTAGAATGGCCATCCATGAAACTCAGTATTGGATTTCCAGCTACCAAGTCTATCAACATGTATGCAATCGATATTGGGTATTCATCTTTTAGGGTAATAGTGTTTAGGTTTCTGAAATCGACACATATTCTCAACTTCCCATTTTTCTTTATTACAAGGTCGATGTTAAATAGCCATTATGCATATAGTACTAGTCTTATGAACCCAGCCTTCAACAATCTTTCAATTTCTTAGTTAACCAACCCTTCTACCTCAGTTGACATTCTTCTCATAGGTTGTTTGAATGGTTTAGAGCTAAGTTTGATAGGAAACTTGTGTTCCATGAAGCTCCTATCTAACCCTAGCATTTCATCATAATTCCATGCAAAACAATCATCGTACTCTCTCAACAAGTCAATAAACTTTATTTCAAACTCTGGGTTGAGTTTTGCGCTAACAAATATTGGTCGTGGGTCACCCTCTATGCCAAGGTTTATCTCTTTCAATACTTCATCCTGGTCATTATCCATTTTTCTTCCTGCGATCTTAATGGCTTCCAACCTTAATGCCCTCAATGAATCCTACTCACGGTTAGGCCCTATTAAGATCAGTCGTGACATTTCTTCGACCAAGATCATCTTCCTTTCCAAACTCCTTTCTGGTTCCATGAGTGTGGAAGCCAACATGTTTGGTTGATAATAAACTACATCAGTCATGTGAACTTCTTGACTGAATGGATTTGGATCTGCATTTATGCATATTCTCCCCTAAACAAGATTAACATTTGATGCAAGCTGGAGGGCAAACATAGATTTCCATGAATCCAGTCTCGACCTAGCAACAAATTATAATTCACTTGTGCATTTACCAGATAACAACATGTAGGTTAAGTTTCTTTACCAATTTTTAATTGTATTGAAATGAAACCCTTTGGTAAGGTCTCTCCCACCGTAAAATCTTGTAGAGATAACTTAGCCCTCTTAAGATATGTAGTATCTAGTCCCTACTTTCTAAATGTCTTCAATGGTATTATGTTAACATTAACACCATTGTCAACCAGGATTCTATTGGCGGAGATCCCATTTGCCTCCCCCTTAACGTATAAGGGTCGAATATGATTGACCAGATTGAGTTGAGGGTGTTCGATTGTAATAGAAGGGGGTAACACTTCTCCTTCATCAGTGAAATTGCCTTCTACAATATCCCCATCTAAAGTGGTGGCTTGTCCTGGCTTGGCTTGGGATACTTCGGGCAATAGTGTGACCCTCATTTCTTCATCTAATGGAGCTTGCATGGCCGAGACAATTCCAATACTTACTGCTTTCACAATAGGATAAGATACCTTTCATTTCTCAGGTTGTTATTTCAACAACACTTCATGTTGAACGCCATTAATGTTTACTATAGCTTTTTCCTCATTTTCAACCTTTTCATTACTTCTCACCCATAATTTTTGGCTGAGGGCCATTACCTTTTTCTTCATCATTCGTTACTCGGTCATCATCTTCTTTAAGAATTATTTCATCCCTCTTTTCCAATCTTGACTCTACCTACTCATATTGTTGGCTATTTTTGACCATCCACTTTACCCTTTCAATTGTTTATAGCTGCTCTTGGGCTTCCCAATACTGTTCTTCTTTACGCCGAGCTATTTCCTTCCTTGCCATCAGCTCCTCTCTTTTATCAGCATCATACTTTGCTTACTTCTCCAATCGAGTAGCATGTTGCTGTCTTTGAAGCTGACATTTCTGTGTCCTTATAAGCTTGGCCCTCTAGCTTTAGGGTATTGCAATCTAGTAAGCACACTTGGCCGATTCAGCTCATGTCACTTCCATTAGCCCTATTGAATTGGGGATGGTTTAAAAGTTTTCACCACTCGACTCCATATTCCTTACGCCGAGGTGGAGGGGCCTGTGCTACTTCTGGATAACTCCTTGGTAAGTCTCCTGTATGCTTCTCAGTTGGGATCTGGAGCCTCTGATGCACAAGTTTCTTACCATGATTATCTTCAATAGCATGCATTTTCTCTGCTACTGGGGGCAAACTCGATAGTTTCCTTTTGGGAAATATTTGAAATTCAGAATCATAGGTGGGGCATTTCAGGCCTGAGTCAACAACAGATCTATAGGATGGCTGTTTATCCTTAGCATCATTTATCAAGTCCACCTTCTCCTTCAACCTTAATGGGTAATTGGCTTTTTGACATCCAGACCCGAGTGGAGTGATGCTTACCATTCGAATGTTGATCCCATTATGATTCTGGTTAGGGAATAATGTAGTTTCAATGACCTGATGTTTATTTTTCCCAGGGAACTTCAATCGACCTTCCTCAATGGCTTTCTGGATGATGTTCTTGAAACTAAGACAATTATTAGTGTTATGCTGGCTCAAATTGTGTCATTTACAATAAATTTTTTCCCAATCCTTTGGTGGCAGTATCACATGTCCAGCATTGAGCTCGATTTTCCCATCTTTGAGTAGATCATCTAATATCTCCTCAGACTTCATGATATCAATGTAATACTCCTTAGCAATTTTTTTCGTCTCAGTCTTCTTCCTCGGTAATGGGAGAGGTTTAGTCAACATGTCACACTTATATGGTTTAACAGCTTTGAGCTCTGCTATGTATACTTCTTCAACCTCCTCATCCGAGTTAGATATATCTTGGGGGGTAGTCAGTGTAACTTGGTCCTTAAAATAAGAACCTTGGGCGGATTCCTTCTTTTGTTCCTTTTCTTTGAGGAGTCTCTCAAAACTAGTGAATCTGCCAATCAAAATCACATAATCTAGTCCCATTAAATCTTTCCCTCAAGGTCATGCTCATTCCCCCAAAAACCAATGCCACCAACTCCAGCTTAGCCACTGAAGTTGAACATTGTGTTTTTAAACATCTGAACCGACATATGTATTTCTCCACATACTCGATAGGGTATTGAGTTACTTTAGCTAAATCAGCTAGTGTGACTGATGGCTCTGAACAATAAAATTTCTTTGTAAAAGTCTTAGTCATGTCCTTCCAACTCTGAATCAAATTTGGCATTAACAATGTGTATCACTTAAAAGTAGTTTCAGTAAGTGACAAGCCGAATAATAGAAGTTTTAAGAAACCTTGACCCAAGACTTCCCCACATTAAACTGTGAATTAGGAGATATGTTCCCTAGTGCTAACACTCTCTTCTCCTAAAAACACAGTAAATTCTAGGGTTTTACACCCCCGAGGAAAAGGATATATAACGTCCACCCATCCAAAATATGGGATGCCATAGTACTCCCTTGGTTGATGATTAATCTGCATACCAAACTATTGCAACCTTCTTGCAAAATCATCCTCATGAAAGTAATTTGCTTGAACGACTAGCCGAGGATAAGCATAGTGATATGCCTTATGATTCTTAGGGTAAAGATCCCCCAGTTGATTAATAATGGGCTCAGGTTGTTCCTCATTCTCATTGCCTATTGCTTCACCTCTTCTGGCGATTTCATACTGAGGTTAGAGCCTCTGTTCATTTCTCCTATTTGGCATTCCTCATTGCTGTCATGGTGCGTTGTCATATCTATTGGCAATTGTCTTCCTTTGGCCATCTAACATGCTAGTTAAATTATAAACCGAATCACTGAATTCCCTTGTCAAATCCCTAATTCCATCTTTGGTTGATTGATTCTCTTCTATAAATGGTTTAAGCACTCGACAGAGTTGGTTCATGAGTCCAGTAAACATGTCATGGTTAGCCTGAGCTACAACAGCCCCCAAAGTTGTGATATCGGTTGTACTTAAAATAGGAGGCCGAGAAGGATTAGGTTCTCTACTGTAGTCGAGATCACTTACATTTATGATAGCCTTATCCTGGGTTCATAAAGGTGTATATGGTATTTTTTCAAACAAGGTTTTAGGCCTTTCATGTATATTGGCTGAGGTTTTAGGATCTTGTGCAGTGGTTGATCTCTTGGTCTCAATTTCCTCTCTTGGAGAATGAGGTGGAGGTAAATCATCACGACTATTCTTTTGGCCTCCTTTTAATCCCTTTGATCCAGTTTCCTTGGATACAGCTATTTCATTTCCGGTAGCCATAATTTCTATCTTAGGAAGGTCCCATTGGATGTGCCAAAAAGGATGTTAGCCCCTTTCTTGCTAGTGTTGAACTATCCCTTAGATTGTTTGAGAATGGGTTCTTGTGTTAGAATAAGACTATCGGTTAGAACATAAAAGATACTTTTATTATATTCATTTAAAAAAAAGTACAATAGTTGAATCAACTATTACAATCCAAATAAGGAAAAGAATCATTCAGTCAATTGTATATAGGCCACATAATCGGCCATCAACTTTATCCTCGGGGGGAGGGGGTGTGGTTTTAGGGATACAATAAAAAGTAAACGCCTTCGATTTGGATATAGGTGCTTCAGCCATCACCTTACTTCAGGAAGGATCTGGTATGTAGATCGATGGTCATCGACCAAGGAGGTGAGGTATAGGCAGCTGGGCGCCATAGCTCGCTTGTCAGTGCTGAGCTGGGGATTGGCTGAGGAAAATTATCTTGTATTGGTAATTATGATGTCAAATGTCCTTTTTTTGGGATTCGCACCTATATTTATGGTTGTACCTAAAAAGGATAAATCGGTCAATTCCAGTTTAAGATCAGTTTTGAATGCTTATAGACCGTGTCTTTTTGCATTGTAGGAGCCCATACCAAAAGTTCAATCAATTGGGCTTTTAGCTGGGTCCAGCCTAGATTTTAGGGTGTAAACAAGAATACATCTCAAATAGAATCAAAGTCAAAACTCCTGAAGCTTTCCCAAGCCTCAAAGAATTTCTTCTTGCTTGATAATGCTTCTATTTCCTGCTGCTTCCATTCTTTGATAGCATCCTTCGTGCTAAACAAGAGCTTCATTTTCTCCTTGGCATTGTCAACTTCTTGTTGGTATTCAGTGCTAGTTAATTTGTTCTTCCTCAGCTTTCTTTGCCTTCATTGAAGCAAGTTTTTCCTCAAGGGCTGCAATGTCTATATTTTGTTTATCAAAAGAGGCTTTAGCTTCAACTCCCTTGGCTTTCATTCTTTAGAATTCCTTCTGCTGCTCTTGGTATTCAGTTTTTTTGCTGACTAAAGTAGCTCAAATGTTTGGAAGCTTTAGGTTGTTTGGCACTAACTTCATTAAGGTGAGAGAAGCTCCACATAATCTTTTCCTCGATTGAGGAAACAATTATTGTTTTGGTGCCTCGCTCTAGAATGCTAAGATTTTCCAGGATGTCTGATCTCTAAGCCATTATGAGTGATCCAATTCTGAAATTTACAATGGCTTTCAAGGAATCTTTAGCCCTGGTAACTTGTTCCTCAGAAGGTACTATCTCTGGAATCTGCCCTAAATCTAAGGAAGATGGGTCCGTTTAAAGCCTAGGCATAAAGAAAAGCCTTCATTTTGCATGGTTTGCTAGGTACTTGGGTCATGTTCAAACGAATCACAATAAGATCCCAACAATACACAAGTTAAAGGATAAACAAAGTAAGGTAAAATTCATCAACATTAAAAATAAACAAACTTCAGTAGTAGCAGTAGGAGTAGGATGAACAATAAGAGAATTAACAACTGGTGAAGTAGGAAGAGTTGGTTCCTTTTTTTTTCTTTAGAGGAACTTTCTGTGGGTGAAATGATGTGTCTTCCTCAGTAGAAGAAGAAACTTGAGGATAAGGAGAGTCCTGAAACAGTGTAGGGACCTCTCCTTCCCTAGTTTCAACTGATTCCCAAAGAAAGAAAGTCATAAAAAGGCAATTACCCCAAAGGCAATAACAAGAATAATACTAAAGATAATGGAAGAAAGGAAAATACTTACTGGAACCTATAGCTTCCTCTGAGCCTTCTTCCTCAGAATCCTCAGACTCATCAGAGCCATCAACATCCTCAATCTCTACTGTTTCTTATTGTCTTGCTTTCTTAGCTGGTGTCTGAGTGGCTTTCTTAGCTGGGGCTATTAGAGGCTTTGTTATTTTCTGTATTAATTTTCTCTTCAGAGGAACCACAATAGCTTGTTTCCTTTTGCTTGCACTGGAAGCTAAAGCTTTATTAGGAGAACCTTCTTCCTCTTTCTCTTCTGAGGCTTTAAGAGCGGCATCTCCGTCCTCACCTTGTTCCATCTCTGCAAAAACAAAGCAAAACAAGGATTAATGCCAATTTGAACATAATTCAAAATAGATGTTAAAAGTTCAAACTTGTAAATAAAAAATAGATAAGAAACTTATGAAAATGGCAGTAGAGAAGAGCCAATGGTGATACCAAGAATACGCATTGAGTATTAAAAATAAGGCTTTGTAACTGCTACAAATAACACAATTTGTACTGCCAAATTTGCAGCATGAGGCCTCCCAGCAGCTAATTCATTTAAAACTCTTGCTTTGTTTTTTTTTTTTTTTTTGTTTAAAAAGGAACAAATATGGTAATCAGGTAATGTAAATGTATAATAAATATCAATCAATAAATATACACATATAGTTACCCCTAGCACTTCCAAACCACAGGGGATTTTGAATACTATAGAACTCTTGTTTAAGAAGTAGAATAGTGAAAATTATAAATCAAACTAAATTTGCTAATTAAATTAATGGATAAGATATTCTTAAAGTAAATAACAATTAATATCTTACATAGAATAGGAGATCAGAGAATTCTAATCATTTCTAAATTTAAGATTTCAATTCACAACATACAAATGCGATTTATAATATCAAACTAAATCAATTGTTATATTAGAATGATAATTATAAATAAGATTTATTAGTTAAAGAAAGACACAGCTATTAATGAGCTTTTAAACCAATAAAAAAATCTAAAGAACCTATTTGCTCTTTTTGGTTCTTCCACCAGATCTAAAAAGAGTTGTGATAGAAAGAAAACACTGTAAAATAAAATTTATAAAAATAAAATTACAATTCTATCATAACATTTGTCAAATGAAATAAAAAAAACTATAAAACAATCAATTAGTTAAAAATAATGTTTTAAGTTTTACAATGATAAGAAATGATTAGATATTTGAGAAGGGTTTATAAAGTAAATATTTTAGGTAAAAAATGGATAAAAATAAAAAAATTTTCAATTTTACAATTATAAAGAAAAAAAATAAAAATCATATATAAAATACTCTCTCGTTATATTTTCTGTCAATTTAACAAAAATGCATAAATTCAAAAGCAGCAAAACCTGATAGATAATCAAATAGGAGAAAATCAATGGCTGGTAGAGGCCAATTTCCAAAATACCAAAGCAAAATAATTATTTGAGAGTGAGAGATGGCTATAATTATGAGAAATGAAGTGGTTATATCACAAATACATAGAAATAATAATAGGTACCAAAGGAAGTCTAATCAACCAAATCCCATGTAAGATGTATCTATGAAATGAAGAGTGATGCTATGAAAATAATGTGATCCGCACTGACCGCAACACCCGTAACAAGGTTGTATCAAGTAGTACTCTAAGTGAGTTCCGGTATCATTCTCCTAAGGAAATCAGCCATTTGGCCAAGCACCAACTTAATCTTTAATTATTGTCTAGCCAATAATTAATATTGTTTGTGGATCTAATTTTGATTAAACTTAAAACTATCTAAACTATTACAATTTTATAAAAATGCAAATTTTAGGAAGAGATCAACAATGTATCGATGTGTCTACCTAGATTTCGAGTTGTTTCAACTTCGTTTACAAAATAAATCAACAATTCAATGAATATTCCATTCAACTACCAAGTGGATAATTCAGAAAAGCTAGACCTAACCCTTTTTCAAAAGGCTAAACCCCTAATTCCTAAGTAATGGAAGGGGAAGATCTTCACAACTCCATTCAATTAGAGAAAGCATTAACATCAAGTGAAATATTAAAATTCTAGGTGTTTATGAATCTATCTCTAGTAAACACAACAAATTCATATGTTTAAGAGTGTTCTACATTTAATCTTTCTATTTCTATCAAAGAAAGAACAACAAATATTACAAACAAACATGCTATTATAAGTAATAGAAAACTAGAAATCTCATTGAAGACTCTAGCTTAATCTTCCTAATCTTGAAGTTTCTTGCTCAAATTTGGATGAAAAGATGGAAATCCACCTTGAAATTGCTTCATTAATCCCTTATTGGTGGCTCATAGGTTTTTGTGAAGCCCTTGGGTTTTAAAGTCTGAAACATAGCCAAGATTCCCTTTTTTCCTGCTCAAAATATGCTTTTATAGGGCTTGTCTTGGTGCTCACACTGTCTAAGCCACGATCTGTGAGCCAGACTGTGTGAGCCTTGCATCCAAAAAATCACACTCAAGCTTAGGGGAACAATAGCAGAAATTTGAAGTTACACAGTCTGAACCACGATGTTTGAGCCAAACCATGTGACTGGCCATTTTAGCTAGTACTTGTTCTGTTTAAAAGTGCCTAAAATCCTTTCTTGCATGGGCTGCCTCACAAACTATGTGGAAGATTATGAGGCAGTTTTCTTTTCGCTCCGTTTTCACTCATTTGCCTTGATTTTTTAGCCCAAACTTTGAAATAATTCTACATACTCCTAAAATTCAATAAAATCCCAAAAAGAGTTGAAAACACACTAAGACAAGCAGATTAAATTCAATTTATGGAATAAAACCACCAAGAACATGGGGGAAAAGCTAATGTATTTGCCAAATATCAAACTCCCCTACACTTGAACTTTTGCTTATTCTCAACCAAACTCAAACACAACAACACCATAAGTTCAAATGCTCTATTCTCTAGACCTAAAAATAAGGCAAACATAAAAATAATCACTCAAGGAAATGCACGACCTTCACAATACTTTGATTCATCAACTAAACTAAGAACAAAGTAGTTGAATTCGTAATCCATGGAGGCACTATTCATACAACCAAGCTCTAAGGCATTCAAATAACAAAGCCAAACACCTAGTCCCAAAAACATGGCTCATATCAAGTCATACAACTTAAGCATTCCTTAAGGAACTTGACTGAATTCTCTTGGAAATCAAACTTTTTATCTTTTTCATGCAAGAAATCATGCCATTTTTTTTCATTTTTTCGAGGGAATAAACTTAGATAAACCTGTCACTATTCTTTTTACGCAAAAGTAAACGCTTTCTAGCACCGACCCCCGGTTGCTCAACTAGTCATGGAATTGTTTAGCCGACTACTAGAACTATTTATAATTTCATTTGCAAATATTGCTTTTTACAATATGAAACCAATGAAATAGATCAAAATTTTCAAAGTTCCTTTTATATATTCTTTTTTTTTTTCATTGATGCACCAATTATTATTATTTTTATTTCCTTTTCCAAGAAAATTAGTCAAGTCCTAAAGTACTAGATCTAGTTTTCTAACCTAATTCATGCCAAAGAAAATGATTAAACGCTCGACAGTGACTAAATGCCCTAGAGCCTAGTCTTGGAAACCGTGCTAATGTGGATTCCTACTATCAACCACTACATTTAAAGTTTAATAAAAAAAAAAACCCAAAGTTATTGTGAAATCTAGCTCCAAATTGAGTGATAAAAAAATTTGTCCAATTTTTAAGTCCTAAAAATTTGCATCATGGAACCTGTATGTGTTGTGTTTAAGTTTGATGTTCCTATTTCAAGCATTCATGCATCATAAAATATTCATAATTCAAATCATGCATTCATTCTATAAACCACCCACCCCTGCCTTCAACAACCACCCCACCCCCACACATACACATTTGAACCACACATTGCCCTCAATGTGTGTAAAAAGAATAACAACAAAAAGGGGAAGGGAGATATGCCCTGAAACGGAAGGTGTCCAGCCCACCCAAAAAAAATATTATCCGTGGTCGTAGTTAATTGTTAAGCTACAGACCAAGGTTAGCACTTTGGTTTCACAAGAAAACCACAAAATAATAGATAAATAATCCAAGTCAAATAAGTGCAAATAAAAACTAGATAGAATTTTGAATGAAAGAGATACAGTCCTGGTATGATCATAGAGCGACGTCCATGTCATCCCTACCATCATCATCAGAGTCTATCTTAGCATCACCATCAGCATCCTCCTCCTCCTCTATGTTTGTATCAAAGTCAGAATGAGTCTTTGTCTCTGGTGAACTACTCTCCTCGTCATCCTCATCCTCTGGCTCGGAGGCACTGATATAGGTGGTTGGAGTAAGTAGAGGAGGCTCCTCTCTGTGATGAGGAGGTGACTCTAGACTCTTGGGTTTCTTTAAGATAATTTTCTTTAAGATGCATCCCAAAACCTTGCTAATCCATCTCTTATACTTTCTTTCATACCTAATTTTTGCCATGACTTCCTTATGTATTGTGTGAATGCGTTGTTGATGCTAACCCAATCTCCAAACCTCTAACTCCAACCTAACCATATTGTCTTCAAAAGGAGTCTGCTTTCTCTCCCTATTATCTCAATCTCTCTCAAGGCCTCTCTAATCAATATATGCCAAAGCGGCTCTAAATGTCGCTTAGGATGGGCCATGCACGTATGGCTCAGAAGGTCCAGCTAAAGATGGGCCATTCAAATGTAATTTTTGTACTTTGTAAATTAAATTATTTTTGTAAACATTTTTTGTAATCTTCATTCATCAATGAATATTCTTTTTTAAATAATTATGCCTTTTATTTAATCCCTTTATGCTCTGCTCTTTGGTTGTAGAAGTTTAATTTGCTCGAGCAAGTAATGTCTGCTAAGGATAGTTCCTTATTGACCTTAGGGATTTTATTATTATGAATATTTTATGTTTTCCCTTCACTCACTTAAGTAGGTCTTGTATTTGAAATATACATATTTCAAAATCATAGTAAATTTTTATTAAATTGAATTTGCTCACTGATAGTATATCTTTAGGTGTTGTATATTCCATGTGTAAGGTACCCAATTACTTGTTAAACTTTGAAGGGCCCTTCCCAGGTAGGGGCTAGCTTCCCACTTCCTTCTCTTTTTTCTAGTGTCTTCAATACTTCTCATCACTAAACTCCCTTCTTCAAAGTTTTTATTTTTTATCTTCATGTTAAAGTATTTTGCAGCTCTTCGCTTATAGATTGTGGTTCTAATGGCTATCTCCTCTCTTAATTCCTCCAATAGATCCAATTCGATCCTTGTCAACTGATCATTGTCTTTGCAGTAGAGGAATCTTCCACTGGGGAGTCCTACATCTACTGGAATAATGGCCTCTGTTCCAAAGGTCAATGAGAAAGGAGTTTCACCTGATGGTTCCCTTGGTGTTGTCTTGTATGCCCATAATACATGATGGAGCTCTTCAACCCAACCTTTTCCATACCCTTCCAGTCTCCTCTTTATCCCCTGGATGATCATTCTATTTGTGACTTCAGTTTGCCCATTGGTCTAAGGATGGGCTACCAATGAGAAATGTTGTTTGATGCTCAAACCTCCACAGAATTCCCTGATTTGTGCATTATCAAATTGCTTCCCATTGTCACTGATTAGTTTGTAAGGAATTCCAAATCTGCATATGATTTTTCTCCATAGGAACTTGATGGCATTATCAACTGAGATTGTAGCTAAGGGTTCTGCTTCAACCCACTTTGTGAAGTACTCTACTACTACCACTAGAAACTTTCTCTATCCTGGGGCCATAGGAAGAGGACCCATAATATCTATTCCCCATTTCGTGAAGGGCTAGGAGCTATATATGGGAACCTGCTCAGCGCCTGGCGAGTTTATCAAGTTGGCAAACTTTTTGCATGACAGGCATTTCTTCACTAAGGATCCCGCATCCATCTTCATCATATGCCAATAGTATCCTTATCGAAGTGTATTGGCTACCAAGGCTTTCCCACCTATATGCATTCCACAAGACCCCTTGTGAATCTTCTGAAGGACATATTTTGGCTCACTTGGCTCTAGGCATTTTAACCAAGGGAGCGAATAGGCCTTCTTAAAAAGGATGTTGTGATGAATGGAGAAATGGGCGCTCTTCCTTTTGACCTTCTCTGCCTCTTCTGCATCTTGGGGTAGCTCTCCCTTCTCTAGATATGCTTTAATTGGATCTATCCAGCTTGGATCGTCATCCACCTCCATAACCTCTTCTACTTCTTTGATACTAAGGGTTGATACAAATCTAATGAAGACCTTATTCGGGTACCCAGAAGGATGTGCTACTGCCAACTTACTCTGACTGTCTGCTCTATAATTTTTTAGCCTTGGTACCTTTCTGTATTCCACTGTTATTCCTTTTTCTTTCATCTTGCGGATCTGTTCTTTGATGATGGCCAAGTACTTCACCATTTCCTCTTTC